>JAFVLL020040250.1:0-17029 GCA_021397915.2 Tor tambroides | reverse complement strand
TATTATCAAAAGTATTTCTAAATAAATACAACAAAACATTTTCTTGCGACCTTACATGAAGTATTATGACAAAATGCATTATGTAGAAGAATTGGGCCTGTTCTGCAGTTGCATCAGAACTAACATTAGTATCATGCTACATAAGACAATTTATGAGTTTAATAGTACACTTTTACTCAGAACTCACTTTAAACCACCATCGAGTGTTTGTTGTTTGTAATAACTTCCTTTTGCGATCACGTGTATACACTCTGGGGGGCCGCGGTACATTATAAAAGTAGCCCAAAAAAACCGCAACCCACAGCTCTGTAATTTTTCCCGCGACTGTATTTTCAAAATAGCCCAATTGTGCGGGAAAACCGCGACCCTGGCAACACTGGTTCGCTGTACCCTTATCACATATGAGTATACATATCTCTCGCGCACTGTCGCTCTCTCTCTCTCTCTCTCTCTCTCTCTCTCTCTCTCTCTCTCGGACACACTCGCTCTCTCTCTCTGCGTTCGCTTCACTTTTGTCTAGCCCTGCGTCACATAATCACACAATCCCTGCATCCCAATGTGCAAACTATCCACCCTATCTGCCCTAAATAGTATTGAAAATTACTAATATCACACAGAATTTAGGATGGATAGTGTGCACATTTGGGACACAGGCAATGATAGATTACCTTCCGCGCTGCGATGACGGCAAGAAGTTGGGGTCAGACCTTATCAAACGATTAATTTGTGTTAAAAAAAAATATTAAAGCGTTAATTTTTAGATTAATCGCATGCGTTAACGTTGACAGCCCTAGTGTGTGTGTGTGTGTATATATATATGTATATATATATAATATGATCAGCCGTATATAAATAAATCTAAATAAAACTAGACATGTTTGTTAAATGAAATAAATGTTTATATAACCTAATATTTATATTTTATTTCACAGTTAGTTGCTAAGGCAGCAGTTTTTCAACTAATTTTTGTTTGAAGCACTATCATGACTAACTGGAAAGAAAATAAATGTAAAAACTAACAGTGAAATAAAAATTAAAATATTAATATAAAAAAACAGATCAATAAAAATGACAAATAAATAACAAAATTACTGAAAATTTAACTAAGATTAAAATGAAAGCAAAAATATAACAATAAAAAGTCATTCAAAATATTAATAAAAACAAAGTTTTCAACCTTGTGAGTCCTGAATTTTCAGTTTTGGACAAGTAGTTTAATTTTGGTGCTACGTAATATAAATTACTAATTTGCAATATTAATTACGTATTTAGCAATTTTGGCCATCAGTTTGGATATTCATCTTTTTTTTGTGACTTTTTCCCAGGAGAATACTTCTTCTGTTTTGATCCTCGCAAAGACTACTGGGGGCATTTACCATCCATGAATGTTCCCCGTACTCAAGGCTTGGCCGCCCTGTACAAAAACTGCATCTACTACATAGCAGGCATCTGCAGAAACCACCAGCGCACGTTTACCATGGAGGTGTACGACATCGAGCAGAACACCTGGTGCCGTAAAAGAGACCTCCCCTTCGACCAAGCAACCAGCCCCTACATAAAGGTGCTTCTGCTTCAGGGCAGATTGCATCTGTTTGTTCGAGCTACACAAGTCATGGTAGAAGAACATGTGTTTCGTACCAGCCGCAAGAATTCTCTCTACCAGTACAACGATGAAGCTGACCAATGGACAAAGGTCTACGAGACGCCGGACCGCCTCTGGGACCTTGGCCGCCATTTTGAGTGTGTGGTGGCCAAATTATACCCTCAGTGTCTTCAGAAAGTGCTGTGAGCGTTGAGGATGTGCTGTTTGAGACAGCTGATCAATATTTTTGGAGAAGAGGGATGATGGAACTGTTCAATACATGGTGCTGTTTGTGTCCCCAACACCAGAACTGCAGGGGAAGTCTTGAAGCGTTAAAGGTTTCAATCAATAAACTCGAGGGTGCTGTTTGAAAAAGTAAAAAAAAAAGAAAAAAAAAAAAACCGCAGTATTTTAAGTTAGACAATTGTGCACTAAGCACCCACACAGTTGCTTGTCTTACAGTTAGAAAAGTGAATCATAAGTGCAATTATCTTTTGTTTTTTTTGCAGATGTTCAGTAGTTTCTGCTCCATTATATCAAAAGATTTTGTTGCTGTTTTGGCTTGGGTTGTTGGCATGCATCGTTGGCGAATATGAGCAGTTGATATCCTTAAGGACAAGCAGTACGTCAACGGTTGAGTAAAAAAAAAAAAAAAAAAAAATAGGTGGAAAAAATAAATATGTAAAGCTATAAATATTCATACGGGTATGATGAGCATTTTTGCTCACTGTTAGTGTGAATACTGAGTTTTTTCTTGTCATTTCTTTCAGGTTTTCAGCTGAATAAGTTGACTCTTTGTGGTCTGCTTAAGAGTTTAGTTAGAGAATTTTGATTATTAATGGAAAGCAATTTGTTTGCCAAGATGTACACGTAGCTGGCTTTTTTTTTTTTTTTTTTGTTGTTAAATCTTTCTTTTTCCTTTGTCAACCCATGTGCTAAAACATCATAGCAGTTGTTAACTTTCATTTGGACTCTGCTTTTATGATGTTTCTTTGAGCCCAGCTCCGACATCCAAATCTATATCTTCGCAATTTCGCATCACCAGCCAGATCTTTAGTGAGGTTACAAGATTTTACTCAGTCTCCATATTGGAGAAGAAAAAAAAGAAGACCAGCTTTATGTGTAGCTGAAATCAAAAGTGGGCAATTTGTTGACGGCCAAACACAGCTCAGATCTGGAGAGAACATCGATAGGGTTGGAGGAGAGGTGGCCAAATTGTGGTCCCTCACATTCCACTGTCATTTATTGACTCCTCATATCTGAAACCTACAGGTGCGGTTTGAAGATAGATCCGCCAAAATGCCAAAACGTGTTCAAGGAGTCTTAGCCTGCGCCCCGCGGCAGCAATAACAGGTGTTCTGTCATTGTTCCTTAGATAAAGTGCATTAGAAACTCAAGCGATGATGTTTTCGTAAATAATTCCAGAAAAATGGCTTTTGTTTTGCCATCGTAGGTTGGTTAACGTTCAGTGAGCTGTGTTGCTATCCAGGGATATTACAGTGCCTGTTCACACGAAAAGCCCAGGCATCAGTGATGGAGTGAGAAAAGTCACTATAAAGTCTTACAGTTCAGTTGGCTTCTGCACTAAGGTGCTTTGACTTTAGGAAAGGTCTGTTTTGCAAATGAATCCAGTCCTCCTACATTAGCGTTTCCCCATAAATGAACACACTTACTTTCTTTCTTTCTTCCCTCCCATCCCCTCATCTTCCAGTCTCAAACTACGGAGAAGAATTGTTTTTGGTGCTGCTTTTTTGACAATCTTGTACAGAATATACAGTGATTTTACAGCCATTTGTCATTGCTTGACACTTCCAAAAGATGTCAGTCTTATAAGTTATTGTCTCTCAACATTTGTGTTGTTTTTTCAGCCTCATGTTTATTTCGTCATGCAGGTTCCTGATTTTGCACTACATTTATTTCCTCCCTTGAGAGCTTCCCAGAATACAGCGCTCCGTTTTCAGACTCAGAGACTGTGGACGTGGTGAACGGCATCTTTAAATAGGACAGCTGGTGCACTCTCATGTCGGTCTCTTTGGCGCCTCTGAGGCCCAGCTTCATCTGGGGCTTTGGTGAAGGGAGAGGGATGAGAAATCGCATTGGCTTTGGTGCAGTTGCCGCACATTTCACATACATACGCTCAGTAGCACGGGAACCAGAAATGGACACTTCTCAGGATTATTGTCGATACACAGTACTGTATTTAAATGGTTTGTTGTATGTGTAATATACTGTACCATATGTTTGCTGTACTTGCACAGTTTTTGAAAATAATTTTTTGTCCTTTATTTCTAACTTGAAAATCGATTTTTGTTTTGGGGGGGGGGGGGGGTTCTTTCAGATGGGTGTGTGTACTTTTTTCTTTTTAGTTTGAATATTTACTCTTAGGTTTGTTAGAGTTTATGATTTTGCTCTGTTAAAAAACAGTGTGTTCTTTTGTTTGTTTGTGATTGCGTCAGTCTTAAAGAACACAAAGCATTATAGAAAATAAGTTATGGCAGTGCTACTTTCCAAAACACCAGTCTGTCTAGATGTTAAATAAAAGCTCGGAAAGAATTTATAAATTATACTTTTGTGTTGTTGGCTGCTGCAGGTGTGAATGCTGTACAGCCAGTTGTTCAATTTGTCACAGCTTGCAGTTAATTTATCCACAGAAGTTTAAACAGTGTTTTATTTTCCTTTTGCATTACTGCTTTGCATTTTGTTCATTTTTTATGTATTTGGTTTACTTGTATGTATGGTGTGAGAGTTTAGTAAACATTCATTGATCTCTACTGTGAAATTCACCTTGCACATAATTTGAAAAATAAAACAATAAAAAGTAAATGAGTGGTGCTGGTATTTTTGCAATGAGTAAAGAACTGATATAGGAAGTTGAAAACTTAATTTTTTTTTAATTAAGATTTTGTACATTTAAATTTTGTATGAAATTATATGAAAGTGTACATTAAGTCTTGTAACATTTTTTTTTACCCCACAATATACAGTCACCTTTTTGTCTTTTAACTGGTACTGTGTTGTTGCAAAGTGTGTGTGTATGTATGTGTATATATATATATATATATATATATATATATATATCACACACAGTAATATGATCAAAGAGGCTGTGGAAATAAATCTGCATTGTTAATCCTTTTGATCTATTATTTAAAAAATTCACAAAAATCTAACCTTTCATTGGAGAATGAGAATTTGAAATGGGGGGAAATATCATTATGAAATGTTTTTCTCTAATACACATTGGCGATAATTAACGGCACCCTTCTATTCAATACTTTTTGAAACCTCCATTTGCCAGTTTAACAGCTCTAAATTTTCTCCTATAATGCCTGATGAGGTTAGAGAACACCTGACAAGAGATCAGAGACCATTCCTTCATCCAGAATCTCTCCAGACCCTTTAGATTCCCAGCTCCATGAAGGTTCTTCTCTGTCTTCAGTTCACCTCACTCATTTTCTACAGGGTTCAGGTCAGAGGACTGGAATGGCCATAGCAGAAGCGTGGTTTTGTGCTCAGTGACCCATTTTTGTGTTATTTTTGAGGTTTTTATTTGGATTATTGTCCGGTTGGAAGATCCAAACATGTCCCGTTGTAAGATTTCTAACAGAGTCAGTCACTTGTTGATTTTTTTATCTGTTGGTATTTGATGGAATCCATGATGCCATGTATCTAAACAAGATGTCCAGGACCTCCAGCAGAAATATAGGCCCACAACATTAAAGGTTCAGCAGTATATTTAATTGAACACATGGGGTGCTTTTTTATCCCTGTGTTCACCAAACCCATCTTGAGTGTTTGCTGCTAAAAAGCTTATTTTTTAATTTCATCTGACCATAGAAACCAGTCCCATTTGAAGTTCCAGTCGTGTCTGATAACTGAATATGCTGGAGATTGTTTTTGGATGAGTGAGGAGAATTTTTCTTGAAACCCTCCTGAGCAACATGTGGTGATGTAGGGGCTGTTTGACAATTTTTTTTTTTAAGGTTTTCTGACCCCGAAACTCAACCTTTCTCTACAATTCTCCAGTTGTGGTCCTTGGAGAGTCTTTGGCCACTCAAATTCTCATCACCATGCATTAGGACGATATAGTCGCATGTCCTCTTCCAGGCAGATTCATAACATTTTCTGTTGATTGGAAATTTTTAATTATTGCCCTGATTCCCTGGAAATGGGAAATGGCAATTTTCACTGCTCTAGCTCTTTTCTTAAAGCCACTTCACTAGTTTGTGAAGCTCAATTATCTTTTGCTGGACATCAGAAATATATTCTTTGGTTTTTCTCATTGTGATGGATTATTAAGGGAATTTGGACTTTGTTTTCCCTCCTATTTATATTTCTGTGAAACAGGAAGCCATGGCTGGATAATTTCATGTTCATAATCACGCTGGTGTGCTCAAAATTGTGAATATGAATGGGAATATATTTCACTCATATATTTTACTCATTAGAATTTCTAGGGGTACCAGTAATTGTGTCCAACATGTATTTGAGAAAAAACATTTATTTCATAATGATATTTCCCCCCATTTTAATTCTTATTCTCCAATGAAAGCTTAGATTTTTGTAATTTAAAAAAAATAAAAGATCAAAAGGATTAACAATGCACAATTACTCTGCTTCAGTGTTAATTTAACTCTATTTAGAGAGGGACCAAATGTTCTCTGAATAGAGTTAATTTTACTCTGGGGAGTTTACTGTGTGTGTGTGTATGTATGTATAAAACAAGCCACTGAGATACATATCTCATCTTCAACTTGTACTATTACAATAACTATAACGATGAAATATATGGTCTTAGGTACTTCTTTTTTTATTATTATTTATGGCCCTGCTGGCATGTCCTGGCTGATAAACAGCCATATTTTTTGGGTACTGCTAGCAAAGTCATTGCATTGCTTCAGCAAACATTTGGTGCTACACTGCACCCTTTAAAATGTTTCATTCATATGTAGAAAGAAGCTATGAATGTAAAGTAAGGAGAATGCTTTACTATATTTGTAGTGATAGGCAGCTAGTTTTCATTTAATATAAAATCACAAATAGGGGAAAAAAAATACAAACCCAGGCTTCATTCAATGCTCCTTTCAGTTCTTTGTGCCTATCATTTTTTAAGGAATGTCTGTTTTCACTGCTTCTCTGTCTATGAAGTGGTTATGTCTCATAAATCAGCCTGAGCTTACATTCATATCGATCTGACTGGAGTTTCTGCTTTCATCTCACTTGGCTTCACTTGAATTGACCATCTACTTTAAAGAGTTTCTCCCTCATGCTGGGGTATGTGCAATTTAATTATTCAACAGAAACCTATTTATCATCAAATTAGGAGGAGAGCTAAATATTCATTTGCTCCAAAATTGTGACAAATGAGAAAATTAACTTGTCAACTTTTCTAACAGATTTCTGCTCTCAAATCAAAAAAAAAAAAAGACAGTTCGGAATTCATTTTAAGACGCAATTGACACTGGCAAACATATTACATATCTAATATACCATATAAACAGGTTCCTAAGTGTCTATTATGCCAGCAGCACGCAGGAAGAACATATATATATATATAAAAAAGACAGAGCGAAAGAAGGGATAAAACGAGTGTGAGACCCAGTGGTCCCATGTGTAATAGCAAAGGCAGAGGGCTTCATCATACTGCCCTTGGCTTCACTTTCCCCAATGTCACCCTATATGCAGTGGAAGAAAGACAGCAGGAATACATCAGACACGCTTCCACTGCTTCTCTACCACACACACAAAACAAATGCTCCCAGCTGGAGCTCCATCATAAGCTCACCTGAGCAGCTTTGACTTTGGCAGTCGGGCTGTTGGAAGTGTAATGGAAGAGAGACCCCTGATACCGCCAGAGAGCCCACCTCACTGAAACGAGACAAATGCACAACTGCTATTTCTTTTGTTTAGAAAGCAATGACATAAAAACTAAATCCATTACGATGGAGACAATCAGAATGCAAGGAAAGCATGAATGCCTGCAGCTTGTGTGAAATGAAGGACTTTCATGCTTGGATTTTTCATCCCCGTTTTTTTCCTTCGAGCCGTTCCTGTAAGAAACTTATTCATGTCTGGTGCTTATTCATGAGGACGTGCGGTTTCCTGTGTAATTTATAACCTAAACACAATCGCAAAAGCTTTTCAAGGTTGTAAGCATTTGCAATGAAGGATAATCGCACCGTCGTCAGCTGGTAACTGTAATCTTTGAAAATGATCCATGTCTCGCAAACGTGTAATCTTCCTTAGGTTTATGAGAGATGCTGAATTACGAGAGGTTGTATATTTTGTAAGCCTGGGAAGATGCGCATGTAGTAATCACTTTTGTGTGGAAGCGTCTTTTGATTGATGTTTTCTATTGTTCCTTCACTGTGACATTGTAAGGTGGATGGAATATGATTCATTTTCTGTCCTGGGGTGAAACAAGAATCCAAAATGTTTTGATTACTGAATCGTTTTTTATTTATTAATTTTTTTAAAGTCTACGCTAAATGTTTTTTCCAATTAATTTCCAAAACTGTCTTCACAATGCTTTAAAAAGATTAGTCATATGAATTATTTATACTCATAACAACTGTTTCCTAGAAGACATCCAATTGCAAAAGCCTGAGTTGACCTTGACATAAATACTTTATGATTACACAGGAAAAGTAAATTGCTCATGGTCATCATCTAGGCAGAATATTAAAAATGCCCAAATGTATTAATTCTATCATCATCCAAACTTTTCAAACATTATTTGTAATTGATTATCTGTTGTAGCATGAATAAAGATGAATCCATATTCAATTTATAGTTTATGCATTTGTAGCCCAATTACAATTTGTAATTTGTTTTCAAAGCCTATTAAATTCAGTTATACTGTAATGTTAAATAGATAAACTTAATGACTTAAAACGAGGGAAAATGCATTTAATAAAGACAGCATAGCAGTAGCTATTGGTACCAATTATACTGGCCTACATTATATAATGCTAATGAGATCATTATTCACTGTTCATTTAAAAGAAAAACATTATTTAGAAATATTATTAAAAATTATACATGTTTTTATGAATCTTCAGTCTTAAAATCCTGGCTATAAGACAAAAAAGAAAAAGTAAAGTAAAAAAAAAAACTCATTTAGTGCATCATTTAGCTGACAAGTTTCTCTTCTAGCTCAGGGTTGTTTTCTTCAATACGATACGTGACTGTGACCTAATAGGTGTCATCAGAAATGGATTTTTATTACAGTTGGAGAGGATATGAGATGAATTGAGAAGCAATCTTGTAGGTGACTGATATTTGAGAGTTTATGGGCGTAATGGTACTGAACAAATCTTTCTCATCAAAATGCTTTTCTTTCGTTCGCTGTTTTTCCCTCTCCATGTCATGTGAGCAGCAATGAATCGCTATATGAGCAGGCAGGTGTTCAGAGCTAGCGATGTGAGGTGTTGCTAAGGTGCTAAAAACACTATCACACGTTTACACAAAAGCAACCCAAGTCTGATACTTTGATACAGGAGCTGTACATTTTCATTACTGATTAATTAAGCAATAGAAAGAGTGCTGTTCTTCAGACCAACCTCTTGACTGCGACTGTGATATTGCTTTTATATAACAAATGATTTAACAACAAGTAACAAGTAACTTACATTTTAGACACAATTATTATACAATGCCATCCTTTACACTATGCTGTTTTTCCATTGTTTAACAATACTAGATGGATGTGTCTGACCATCATGCTCACATCTTGCATCTTATGCAGCACCTCGCACATGAAACGGCGTTCTGAAACTTAAAAAAGTACTGAACAATTAGTACAAATTGTACCATAGTATGTAAGTATATATAATGATTCAATTTACAGCATCTTCATAAATTCATAAGTTGAATAAAAACATAAAAAAAGCAAAAATCTTTACACATTTGCATAGATCTAGAGTTCAAGATGTAAAATCTTGTTGAATTTTATGCCAAAAATATATATTGTTATCTTACTTCAAAGTTATTTGTTACGACTTTTCCAACTCATAAATAGTTTACAAACTTCCCAGGAAGACTTGAATGCACCAGAACCCACAGTAGAAGTAACTGACTCATAGCACACTACACAAAGTAGTGGCATTGTATTCCTGTATGAATTAGTGTTTTTGAAAAATCAGTTGAGTGATTCAAAGTTTCCATTTCAGATTTTCCCAAAACTTTAGCAATATTTTATAAATGTTGATAAAGAACTTTTCCAAAACGACGCTGTTTCCATTAACCAAATATAATGCGACTAAAACATAATTTTTTCCCTCTTGCGATAAGTCATGGTGACAGATGTTGGTAGGTTTACGTTTATTGCAGCCACTGTATTGGCCAGTATTTTTAATCGAAGGAGACGCGGACATGTATCTTTTGCGAAGCAGTGCAGAGAGTTGCTTCTGGCGCTGCTGGTATAAACACAAGCATTGACTAGAGTGGCAGCGATCAGCTCTGGTAGCCATGTCGGAGCCGTAACGTGCCGCAGAGTAAATAATGGGTTATCCAAGCAATAATGGCAAGGAAAGCCCTTTATGCTTGAGAGCTGCCATGTATAAAGTGTTTCTTGGAGGTTATAGTACAGTTTATATTCATGTGATTTTTATGTACCTGTAAATGGGAAAAAAAACTGTTTCCATTGCAGTTTTGTGAAATATTCCTTTTTCAAATTGCCTGAAATACCACTTCATGACTAAATTACTGACAGTAATTTGTCCAGCTTACAGCCAAACATGTTTTGGTTGATATCCCAAAGGGTGAGTTGATGAGCACTCTGGAGTATATATCATTGGGCTTTATTTAGTGAAAGCCAGATTTCCAGTTGTTTCTCATTATTAAGGCCTTTGGGTCTCTGTGAACTGCTAAAACAAGTCTCCGCAGATCACGATGGTCCCACTGTCCCTCCTCGGAGCACTGAGTATGCATGCTCTGGGAAAAGATCATGGCCTGTAGACCTCTGCCTTGTTCTCTCTCTTATTTTCACTTTCTGAATGTAATTACGTCTGTGCCATCCCATTGCCCCGGGACAGGAGTGTAGTGTGTGTGCCAGCCCTGAAGGACTGCCCAGCGAGCCTCATTACCCTACCACAACCTGCCACAGAGGACAGGAGTATAGATAAAGAAGGAATTAGTGGCCTCTGTGGCCACATGTGCAG
Organism: Tor tambroides; assembly: GCA_021397915.2. Lineage (NCBI taxonomy): Eukaryota > Metazoa > Chordata > Actinopteri > Cypriniformes > Cyprinidae > Tor > Tor tambroides. Next base: position 6,286 of record JAFVLL020040250.1, on the reverse strand, counting down.
CAGTGACTGTAAACGCTTTCTGTAAGCCTAAATAGTCAGTCCAAGCATGTAACTTAACATTACTAACACTACTATGAATCACAAAATATTTGATATTTTCATGCTTTGATGCATGTAGGAGCAATAACTTATTAAATTATTAATAATAACTAAATTAATACTAGAGCAAGCATCATTATTATGGCTCAAAGTATGTCCAGTTTAGGCCTGTTCACACCAAGAATGATAAAGTTTTGTTTATTGTAAGTGGCCACTGCAGTTCTGTTGCCTGCCTCTTTAAACGCTCAAGTGCTTTAAAGTCAGGTGAATTCTGACTGGCTGTCAATGTTTTATTGGACTGTTAGGAGGCCACGAATGATAAGGACCAATGAGGGAATTTGTCCAGGACACCCCTACTCTTTATGAGAAGTGCCATGGGATTTTTTGATGACCACAGAGAGTATGGACCTCGGTTTAATGTCCCATCCATTTATTGTATAGTGTCCCCATCACTATTCTGAGGTGGTAGGACTAGGACCCACACAGACCACAGGATGAGCTCCTCCTGCTTGCAGCCTAGTTTTCCCTGGAGTTCTCCCATCCAGGTACCGGCCAAACCCAGTTCTGCGTATAGCTTTATTGGGAAACAAGTCGTGAGCTACAGTGTGTTATGACTGCTGGATGGAGGCAGATCTGAATGCAAGCTTAGAGACTGAAGAAGTCAAATCCAGTGATTGGAGAAGTCAGACATACGTCACAAGAAAAGTTTTGATTAAAGAAAAAAAAAAAAGAAAAACATTTGCATGTATGAATTGTTCACAATAAGATCAAAAACATGCATTTAGGAAAACGACGTAGGGTCTAGAATGACTTCTAAACAGCTGTTTCAGCATCTGTCCAAGCTGACAACATTTCATTCCACAATCACAATTTTTAACTCCCATTACACAGGTTTATAACTAAATGGCATTGAGTAACTGCATGAGCTACAGAACTTTACGATTGGTTCGAACTCTTGACTTTGCACATGCTCAAACCCTTAATCTTACAGCTTTGTTCACACATAGCATCAGTACAGAAATAATCTGGAAATGTTACAAGCTCTGAGGCCAGCGAACTGCCAGAGCTGATCTGCCACCGTTTTGACAATGGGTCTTGTTCACAGATGACCTCTAAATGGAAAAATGCAGTTACATTTCCAAAAAGTGCTGTATGTGTGAAAGCGCTTCTAATGTTTTCAAAACTTTCCACAAAAAGTGTCACCCCGTCTCCTTTAACATTTTCAGAAACTCATCCATATAACTTGAGAAATGCTGACTGCCTCCTTCTGACAGGAAAGTTGTCACTTCCTGGAATTCTCAACCTCTTTCACACATACATCATGCTGACAACAGTAAAAGATAGTCTGCCTCTGATGTCTTCTGATGCCTGTAATGCCCTAAATCCTTGCTTCTGGGATGTGGCATTACATGATCTCAATTTTCTCAGAATTTTTTAAATGAACAATTGCACAAGTGACGTCATTAAAACAAGAAGACTCATATTCAAAGGTTTATAGACATCATTGTTCAGCAAAAACCTCTGAAATGAGAAACCTCTCTCTCCCTTTACCGACATCTCTCTCTGTAGGTGAAGACGAGTGTGATGTTCATTTGGAAGATGAAGAGACATTAAATTGGATTTTTCATTTCTGAAATTATTTCAGCTTCCGTTAATGAGTTTTTAGTTGCCAAAGTGAAATGAGATGGAACCCTAATGTGCACAGAGCAGAAATGGTCTTAATTTAATCACAGACCACACCACATTTAGGAATGGCCACACTAGCCTCGGAAATGGAACTCATTTGGTTTCAATCTTTATTTTTCACAGGCTTTGGGCTCTCCTTCAAACTTTGGCCTTCCCTGACGATTACTGGGATGTATTTCCAAGCCAGAAGGCCCCTAGCACATGGATTTGCTGCCATGGCAAGTAGTCCAGTCTTCCTCTGGCTCCTATAAATCAGCAATGTTTTATCTGTTCATCTTTATCCTGGCTGGCCGAACAAGTTTTCAATATATATTAAGGCTGAGTAATGTTGAGTGATACTTCATTTTCGGCTTAGGATTGATTTTTAGTCTAAAACTAGGCTTTCATTCTTTTTCATTGTCATCGTACATCTTTTTCAACCCAACTCAGGATTAAACATTATTGTTTTGAAGAGCACAAACTGATATTTAATGAACTCTTTTGATATGGCACGCTGTGTTAGCCTATTACGAAGCACACTGTAATAAAAAGTGACTTTTCAAATTGCATTATTAATAACATCATTTTTTCTTGCAGCAGATATAGATTTTAGCGCAGCCCAAACAGCTTAGTGTAGGACTAACTGTGACAAGAGGTGCAGTTTTAAAGCCATCAACATGCATTTCGCAAATTATTATTTTTTCCTCATTTAGGTAACTGGCTGTGTGCTCAACATCATCCACTCTGCCCCATCAGCCAAACATTGTGACGAATGAATACTCACCACTATTTAGATATGCTTGCCTCAGTGGACACATTTGCCAGGCCTGGAACTAGTGTACTGGCCTCTACCAAATGGATTCTGGCTTGAATATCTCATTTGTTTTGTGCCCCTAGCCATGGTCTAGTGGTGAATCCAGCTTTTTTTTGAGATTGCATTCGTCATGGTTGGTGCTTTTTGCACCAAGTTGAGCTTTGGCAACTTGTTGAATGGTTCTACTCAAGAACTTCATATACTGTATATGGTAGAAGAGTGTATCTGTTTCTTATATTTATATTAACATTTAAATATAACAATTATATGAACACACTGGTGTTCAAAAGTTTGGAGTTGGTATGATTTTTTTCAACAACCTTTACTCCAGTTTTCAGTGTCATGAGATCTTTCAGAAATCATTCTATGCTTATTTGATTAACATTCCTTATTGACGCAGATCTGTATAATACTTTTATGAAAACAGTATTTTTACATTTTACTTTTTTCAGGATTGAATATGAAGCTCAACAGAACAGGATTTATTTGATATAAAATTGGTACAATTGGTCTTTACTGTCAGTTTTGATCAATTTAATGCATCTTTGCTAAATAAAGGTACAAATTTCTTTAAATAAACCCCAAACTTTTAAATTGTAGTGTATATTTATACTTACTACATTTATACAATATTTAATATTAAAGTATTCTTAATCATTGAGAACAAGGAGAAATATGAAATTTGTTTTTTCAGGTTCTGGTAAGTTGGAGCAGAAACATTAATATTTAAATATTATATTCAACACTGAAGTACTATATCTGTTATACATCTATTCATTACATTTATATAGTATTTAAATATTTAATCATTATAATATGATTTATGGGCCATGACCAAAAGGTTGGTAAGCCATTGTTTTTCTCCCTTTTCACCCCAAAGCTAAAAAAGCCTCAAAGCTTTCTTCATCTGAGTCAACCATAATATTTCCTATCCCCTGTCTCGCCATAAATATTAACCGCTGGTCTCAGGCATAGCAGGACAATGACATTTTCCATGGCTTTACCATTCTTCACTTTCCCTTACTTTTCTCTCAAAGGAAAAGGTCAGACTTGAGGCTTAATAAAGTAGTTGGAACAGAACAAAACAAACAAAATCAGAGCCGAGCCAAAAACAGTTATTCTCTCTCTGTTGCCTGCCTGCCTAATGTGAGTACACAGAGGTGGTGCTGTAACCCTTTCCAGGGTGTCATTATTGTAAGACATTCCAGCAGAATTGGATTATGGTTGGAGAGTGAGATTTCGCAGTGAGCTCAGGGAGGGAAAGAAAGGCAGTAATTGGTCACGCTTATTTACTGCTGTGAATCAAGTCGCCCCGCTTTGAGTTGCGGTGCACGCCCGCTTGAGGATTTGGCTCTACGCACAAATTACGGAACGTTTTCCAAGCATAAGTAGCTGGAGGCGTAATGAAGTCTCCTTTCGCCTCACACTCGCTTACTTCACCCCCGTCCCTATCGGCCAACAATAAACGCCAGGAACTGCCCAATGGACCCTAGTCTGCTGACCAAAGCCTCTGTATGTGTTAACAGCACATTACGTCATACCTCAGCTGGTTGCTATTATTGAGGACTTCTATTGTACTTCGAAATAACTTTTTTGTACTACGTAAATCCAAAGGGGAAAAAGATGTCCTCATTTTGGTGCATTTGAACATTGTTTACTTACAGCATAGGCCTGCTATCTTGATGCAGTATGTTGGACATCAGCAGTTATGGTAGAACATTTGAAGTGTCTCTTTGTACTTTCCTTTGCTTTCTTTAGAAGTTTCTGTATATAAACTCAAGGAAAGACAAAAGAACTCACACATTCATGCACAACCACTTTCAGAAAGCAATTCAAAAAGTGTTCTAGATTCTAGAAGTTCGGTTTTGGTGGCACAGGTAAACAAGCTGTATTGGCCTGTATTTAGAAAGGAAGTGCCCACCTCAACAGATTTATTCTTGTGTTTTATAATGAGCTGGATTTTTTAGGCCTACTAGTTCCGTGCTGTGACCCCTTTCTGAAACCCATGTTTAATGGAGTAAATAAGCAACCGTCCACTTGCATACCCACACAAATACACTTTTAGCTCTATCCTCCACAGGACAGAGTCATTACATTCCCCCTTTATGCCCAAACTCCTTGTTATGACCAGAATCCGTATCCCACTGCCAAAACCTGCAGGTCAAACTAATGAGGAAGAAGACAGGAAATTGCAGTAATTAGCCTTTTGCTTTTCTGTGCTCTTAATGAATCTCAGATCAGCCCTTCACTCATTAAATGCTTTTACCTGTGTAATAATTAACCAATGAATACATTAGGAAACAAAAAGAAAAAAATTAGGGGTGACCACCAGATGGAGACTCATTACCGGTGCACCAATCAGGCACAGGCCCTAATGAGGGCCCTGGTCATCGGCAAACACCCCGAAACGCTGAATGTGATCAATCAAACTCTGGCGGTTGGTTGTTTGGTGTGACGCAGAGCGAAGGGCAAAGAGAACGCCCTCATCATCATCTGCACAACGGAAAAACTCATTAGCTCACGATTTTTAATTGCAGCGGCAATGCATACAGAAATGTTTTTATAACGTCTCAGAGTTTCTTAGTGTGCAATAACAGAGTTTCCCAAAGCACGGCTGATCTGTTATTGCTTCTTATCACTGGGGTTGAATGAATGATATAGATTCTGTGTTATAAATATTTCTTTTTTTCTTCAACAAAATGTTTTCTTTAATAATTTGGTGAAAACCTAGAGTATTTCCATCAATCTTCAGTATTCTGTACATTTTTTCTGGGCACAAATATGCAGGATAAATTTAGTGTTCTTTGTTTCTTATCATCAACATTTAAATGTCTTAGCATGACACTAAAATACTGCCTAAAAAAAGTTATATATATATATACACACAAACACGCACACGAAACACTTGCCACGCCTTCCAGGAATCATGGAAGGCAGGTTTGACGACAACTGGAACATGTATGACCTGTATGGTGCTGTTTTTCTTACTGCAGGTTGCTTCTTGTTCACAGTGAATGATTGCCGTAACGGACAGGGAGAGGCAGACTTACAACTCACGAGAGGGGCTCTGTGGGGTAGAGCAAAGATCAAAGGTCAAAAAACAGAGCACGTACATTGGCTGCATCAAAAAGATAGAAAACAACATAGAGAGACATCTCCCTTCTTTATTAATGAACTGTATTTTAACAAATATGTAAATTGTTTCTTAAAAGACGGTCTTTCACATTTGTGAAATTCAAAGAGCTGTCTCTTGTGCAAAAAAACATGCCTAATTAATTTATTCTGCTTTAAGCAATCTGCTATTTGTTTTTGGGTTTTTTTCCTTCTAATTTTATTTCATTCTGTTTAAAATTGCATTTTCAATATTTCAATGCATATGTTCTCGGGAAAATTTTGTAAAAATAAAGTCAGAATCTAAACAATTACTTTAGTTGTTAAAATTCATTTGACAATTTTCTTCGCCTATTTAACCTCTTGTCATCCAGAAACACTAAAATGCAATATTTTGAATGTTTGGAAACTGTGATAATGACCATAGAACAGCAACTAGAATAAAAAGAGGGGAAAAAACCTCTCCCAAGGACAAAAACATGGTGTCAGATCAGGATTTACTATGCAGCCATGACTGTTTGGAGCTTTGCTCAATTTTTCACGCCAATTAGAAAGCTGGGTAACAAGTTTTGAAATGTCATAGCTAAGGGCGTGACTAGCTAATGAAGCGAGTCCCGGATGTTCTGAACCAGTAGCTTGGAGCTGAAAACTCTCTAT
>JAFVLL020040248.1:0-16278 GCA_021397915.2 Tor tambroides | reverse complement strand
ACCTTTGTCATTATACAAATCTATGTCCTGACTTTTCACAAAAACGCGCACACACACACTCACACACACACACACACACACACACACACACTCACACACACACACACACTCACACACACACTCACACACAGACAGACATACACACACTCACACACACACGCAGCGGCTCACAGGAGATTCACTAACTCACCAGAGAAGCAGCACAGATGGCATGAGCGCTTTTCATTAATTTACACCTTCTGAGGCAGATGCAGGGTTATTTTTATGAAGGTGTAAGTCTGGGCGCCATCTCTCGCTCACAGCGCTACAGCGAGTTCAAACACCAGTGTGTGATATTCATACAATCACAGCCGCATCGCAGAGAAACTCAAACGCATTGTTAGAGCAAATTAGAGAAAACTTTCTTTCATTCCAGAGTTTCAGGGTTTTAGTGACTTTACAGAAAGAAATACAGGTTACAGTTTACTTTAGACATTCTACATGTGAACTAACTCAGACTATTAGTAGAGTGTTAGGTTAGGGTTAGTAGAATAAGTTGACATTTACTTGCAAAGAGATTTACAGTCAGCGGAATGTCCATCAAAATACAGTGTGAGCAGATATTACACAGACGATCTGCTATTACTTAAAGTTAGTAGAGAGATTAAAGTGGACTATCAAAATAAAGTGTAACCAAAAAATACATTCATCCAGAAAACAACCAGCCTAACGAGGTTTAATGGTCTTATAGTTGGATGGTTTTCACTAGTCTGGTCAAGTTTGATGGTTAACAGGCACACAACTAGTTAGGCTGGGAAACCAGTTGAATTTTTACCAGTTTTACCAGGATGGAAATCAGCTAAACAATTAAAGACCAGTAAACCACTGAACTCAACTCACAGCTTTCACCAACTTCTATAGATGTTAGGACAAAACGTTCTTAACGTAATGTTTATGAAACGCTCTTATAACTTCATACATGTTTTCATAATGGAGAGAAAACCTCCTTATGATGTTATTTGTACCTGATAAATGTTCTTAGAAATGTTTTTTGTAACCCTTAAACAATGTTATATTCTCAACAAGCAAACTGGACTTTATTAGAACATTAATAATAAATGTTCAAATAACGTTACATTTTGGTGAAAAATAAAGTCAGTAGAATGTTTTTGTAACCATTATAATCACGAGAAGCAAACTGGACATTTTAACGTTTTAGAAACATTTCAAAACAGTGTTCCAACAATAACTTACATTTGTCACCTGGTGTGGGAACATTTGATTTCCAGTGACAGCTCGTTTAGCTTTCAGCAGAACATTTCAGTGGGCTGCAATAAGAAAAAGGGAAAGTTCAGAAGAAAAGTTGGAGCGCATTTAATAACGCAGATGAAAGACTGCATGCAAATGAGACAGATAAACTCCGCCCACTGCCTCCGGAGATCACGTGGAGACCTTCGTGTTAAGAGAACTTACATTTTTAGTAAAGCTGCTTTGCAACGGTTTGTATCGTGAAAAGTGCTATACAAATAAACTTGAATTGAATTGAAGAGAAGCTCATGGATCAGGAGTGTTGTGCAAAGCAGGAGAGAGCGAGCAGAGCTGCGGCAATCAGCACCGTCTGCAATTACTGCCACCCTGCCCGAGTCAGGACTCTCTGATTAACTGCAGAAGGTTCTGATCCACAGGACCAGAGCTTGACAGGAGACCCAAAACCCTCTTCAGCTCTCAATAAAGTCAGAGAGTGAAGCTCTCACACCAGATTGACTCACTCGCCTTTATTTAAACAACACAAAACCCATTAAAACAGAAGGACAGAATCAAACGACTCATTCTCACTTCAGTCAAAATCAGATTAAAAAGTGCCCTTACTACGCTTGATGCCATTGGCTCCTGTGTGTCATGTGACCATGCATGAGATTATGAGTGAATAACAGCTTCAGTTTCAGCCTGTTCCTCACAGAACAGCATAAATCATCACACAACTCAAATTAACGATCTAAGATTCTACATCTAAAATGTATAATTTACCAATGCATACTAACTAGACACCAACTGGTGTAGGAAAAATTTTCACTCAGAAATTGCTAGTAAACATCCCAATTAATGTGGAATTTTGGAATTTTGTGGAATTTTAGTGGAATTTTGAAGTATTCTTTTTTTTATTCCTATATAGTATTCCTAATTATACTCCAGTAGTCTTTATTTTATGTGCAACTTTGAAAATCGCTTTGTTAACACTTTACTTAAAGTGTTTATGTATAACGCATTATTATTAAATGGGGTATGGTGCCTTGTAATTATTCATAATGTGCATTGTAATACAATAACCAAATTTAAAATGCATAGTTTAATAATGAATTGATAAGTGTTATAATGTATAAACTGCGGTTACAATTAATCATGAGGTTGTACAATGCATTACAAGGTGCATTGCAAGGCATAATTAATGCATTAAAATTATTTCAATAATGCATTATACATAAAGGCTTTAAGTAAAGTGTTACCATTTTTTACTGTGTAATAGTCATTCTGCATTATGCTTCTGATCCCCAAAGTTATTTCCATGATAAGATCAATATTTATACAAAAATCAGCAGTTCTTTCATATACTACAGAATTACAAACACTAATCACAATTGCTACATGACTATTAATTAGTGTCATTTTAGAATCATAGCAATACTATTCTGAATTATATTTTTTTATTTTCTGATTAGTTAATTTTAGTTGTGCTTTTGTCATTTTTTTTATTAGTTTTTGATGTTTTAAATATGTCTATACAGTTTATATTCATTTTTATATTTTAGTTTTATTTTTAGTAATTTTAGTACATCAAGATAAAATAAATGAATATGAAAAATTCTGCCTTGTAAAGTAACTGAAATAAAATATGTTTTTTAAATGTTTTATTTAAATTAACATTTATTTGAAGTAAAGATGTTGGTTTTATGGCTTTAGTTTTAGATACTGTAATAACCCTGCTTTTAAGTTCTTGAGAGGAAGTGCAAAGTAGAATTTCAAATAAATTCATTGTTGCAAAAAATATGGGTGGAAAAAAAAATTAAGAAACTCCAAATTTCAACACTTAAACTAAAAAAACAATTAAAGATGCAATAAAAAGTTCTAATCTTATCTTTAAATGTACAAGAACGGCTTTAAGTATTTAAGTTCTTCTAACTGAAGAGTCACTCATACGCTATATTGCCAAAAGTATTGGGTCGCCCCCTTCTAATGAACAGGTTTGACTACTTTAGTAATTTCTATGAGTACAAATCTTAATGTTAAAGCATATAATGATATTCTAGGAAATTGTGTGCTTCTAATATTATAGCAACAGTTTGGACAGGACCCTTTTCTATTCTAACATGACAATGCCTCTGTGTATAAGACAAGGTTCAAAAAGAAAATGATTGATTGAGTCAGTGTGGAAGAACTTGACTGGTCTGCATAAAACCAAGTCCTAATCTCAGTTGAACACTGGCTCTGGTGTGACTGTAAATGCAGACCTTGAGCCAAAAACTCATCACCAAACACCAATGACTTGTACATATGGGTACAGTCATTTTAGACACTTCCAAAACTGTTGCAGCAGAGATGAAATACAATTTTTAAATACATGAATTATGTTCCCATCGTTGTTGCCACAGATTTGGAAGTGCATTTTTCTGTTCTAAAGAAGGGGGTGCCAATACTTTTGTCTATATAGTGTATGTACAAGTCATTGGTGTTTTGACAATATAGTGTATCTCAGCTGGTTGTTGAATGTGACTCTCAAGCATTTCTGGTTAATTTTTCTCTGAGATTCGGTCGGTGTTTCAGGAATCAGGAGTCAATCAGCAGATTCACTAAAGACATTTTTGACTGTGTTTGACTTGTATCAGCACATTCTCCTCCAGAAACTGACGGCTTCACACAGAAGGAAAGCAGGTTTGTTGTATTCCTCCACTCTGGAAACTAATCTCCTCGACACGCTGTTAATGGCATGCCAGGAAGGTGCGGAAAAAAGCAAGAAAGAAGAGAAAAAAAAAACGTGTCTGCAATCTCACCTCCCTCACGAATATTGTCCCACGCTCGCCGCGAGTTCCTCACCTCCAATTAGCGAGAAGAGGCTCCTAAATATAGCAGCCATCACACTCCAATCAGATCGCTGAGGAGCCTGATTAGCTCAAGACGTGATGGAGACTCAGTTAGCCAGAGGGCTCTGATGATCGATGGCTTCTGAAGCTGATGTTGTGAGGTAAACTGTCTCTGTGATTATCAATTGAGTCATTGATTGAGTCACTGTCCATCGCTCAAACCTCTAGAGAACGAACCAGACCTGATGTGACCATCGCTTCAGATGATCTAAAGGACACTGATTCCTGCAGAAACAGATCAAACCTCAGCTCTTCTGCCTTCATTATGTTAAAGCAGCATATAGAGCTGCAGAAAACCACTGAAGTCAATGGGTTTTCTGAATTGGTTTTTGGTTAAAAGTCTGAAAAAAGGAAACTGTGTTTAACACAAGCTCATGATATTAGCACATTTTACTCTATTTATGACATATACGTCAGCAATAAATTACTGTGAATTCTTTAAAAGCTCTTAGGCCTTCTACAGGAGCTAAATTTTGCAATATTGTCTTTAAAGTCTTTAAATGTAAATGTCTTGTATTAGCAATACTTCAAAACTGAAAATACAACTTATAACAGATCTCCATTACTTCAATTCATTTTACAAAAATGAATAGCTGAATAGCTTTGCTATCAAACACTAGAATATGGGAATTTATTTTACTGTATCTTCTGATCACATAAAAAGCGCTGCATTTCCTCAGTATTTTTCTTGTTTTCCAGAGAAAATGTCTAAAGATTCTTAAACCAAGATACATTTACTGGAGACCCAAAATAACAGAAGATAAGAAACATTGTTTTACAATCAAAATGAAGTGAATTTATGATTTAAACAAGAACATATCTGCCAGTGCCAGAAAAATCATCTTAATTCAAAGAGAAAACAGGTTTTCATTACCGGTTGACAGATATTTGTTCTTGTTTTAATCATAAACCCACTTCATTGGTTTATTTTCTTAGAAAACAAGACTTCATATCTTCATTCTGCATCTCCAGTAAATGTATCTTGATTTAAGGATGTTTAGATATTAGTACTGGAAAACAAGATAGAAATACTGAGGAAGAGATTCATTTTAATGCCATGACTTTAATTTAAGACTTTCTGCTCTGATTTAAGACCTTTTAGGCCTTAATTTGTGGAAATGTGAATGAAGAAATCCTGTGACTTGTTTTGAAAAAGTGTCTAATAGCTCTACAGAGTTTGTTGAGGATGTTAAATATCATTAAGATGAACAGGCAAACTCATCTACAGTCTCACTGTGTTTATAATCAACTATTCTAACTCAAACTTTCAGGGAAAATGTTCAGATTTTTACTTATGCTGATTGTATTTAGGCTTCAAACTTCACGTGAAGATTATCATGATGAACCAAACATGTAAGAATCATAAACTTTTGTTGGTCACAGAGCTTATTTTCCACAATAATCCAAAAGCCAATGAAGAAATCCTACTGTGTTTTTGTTGAGTGATGTGAATACACCATCGCTGACCGTCTATTTCAAAGCACCTGTGTTTTCATGAGCAGCTTCATCAGTCAAAGTCTTCTCCTCTCTTTCTCATGTTCTGCACTCAACTCTTCTTCTCCTCTAAGCGTGTTTTTTGCATGTGCACAGAGGTAATTAAAAGGTGGGCGATGTCCCATAAGCGCAGCGGCTGGAATGTGGCGTTTGTTGAGAGGCAGAGCCAGTGGACCCTGAAGGAGCAAGCGTCCTCACCGTTCAGAGCCAGCGTGGGACGCTCAAGGAGACGAATGTAGGTTGCTCCTCAGCGGTCCTGACGTCACCACAAACCTGCTGAGGTTATAGAGGAGACGCATAATGAACCCAATGAGAACAAACGCCTCAGTTCTTCAGTTAAAACAGCAGGAAAGCAGAAATACCTATTATCATTAATTAAATTTCCTTGTGTTATTGTGGGAAAAATTGAGATTATAGATGAAACTGCACTAATTATTAAAGAGACATCAATACACTTTCAAATATTATAATGTAAAATTCTACAGCAGAAAGAGCAATAGGTGTGATCATCAATATAATGAGCATGTGAGCGTATCCTATTAAATCTTAGTTGTAATGTTTGGTTTGATTTCAGCGTTTCTGGCTTCGTTGATGTCAAACAGGATCTGAATCTGAGGGGCGTTCACTCAAACCTGAGAAGCATCGTTCTGAAAACATCATTATTTTCCAACACCTAATGACACCAGTGTCTTACAGAGATCTTTCACCCAGAAATAATCATTAAGTCGTCATTTACTCACTATTATGACGTTATTACAGTGAAAAACTGAAGTATAAAAATAAAATCGAATTTAAAATATTAACAAAAGCTATCAATGATACTAAAATAACACTAGGATCAGTGTTGGGGAAGTTACTTTTAAAAGCAATGCGTTACAATATTGCGTTACTCCCCAAAAAAGTAACTAGTTATGTTACTGAGTTACTTTTTATGTAAAGTAATGCGTTATGTTACTTTTTAGTTACTTCGTAAATCTGGGCAGGGCTTGCTTGTTTGTTTTTAATATAAAAAAGTTCTTCTTTTACAAATATAAAAGCCCTTTTCACAGCCCTTTTCCAGCCTCAGGCTGAAGGAGATGTAGATTCAGGTCTGAACAGTAGAGGACGCAGCTCTAATCACATGAAGAATATGACGCAGGAGAAGAAAGTTAAACTCTATTCAGCAATAACTAAAATCAAACACTAATGTGTCATTTTTGGTTAATATGGTTGAATTAGATCATCGAAGGTCAGTAGCAAAGACATTGGTTAATAAAATGGGATTAAATACATAAATGATATTTGTCTTATTTAACCTATTTAATTATTGCAGGTTTGTGTCATATTCTGAGTATGCATTTGACTGTTTTTATTGATTTTGAGGAACACTGAATCTGTTTTTGTAAACACGTTCTAATTACTCCCGATTTCTCTCAACATGGCAACCCCAGAGCTGTCAGTCAATACACGAGAAACAAAGTAACTGCTGTTACTTATTTGAAAAAGTAACTCAGATACTTCCTTCTAAATTAAAAAGTAATGCGTTACTTTACTAGTTACTTAAAGTAATCTGATTACATAACTCACGTTACTTGTAATGCGTTACCCACTGACTAGGATAGGCAGAGGATGTGAATAAAGATGCACTCTTCATCAGTCTTTGTTTCTCTGCTTGTATTCATCGTGTCAACACTCTTTAACCAAACGCACACACACACACACACACACACTCTCTCTCACTCACTCACACACACACACTGGTGCTTAAAGTAGGAGTGAAATCGTCCTGAGTTACACGAGGACGTACCGTATGTCCTCGTCTGCTGGTGTCCCGCGGTAAAGGGTCATTCTGTCGCCTGTCCGCTGTGGTGAGAGGACATCTGTTAGCATCACCAGCGCTGGGCAGTGAGCCAATGAACCAGCGGCTGCCATGATGACCAGAACACGACCCTGGACACACTCAAACACACACACACACACACACACACACACACACACTCACACACACTCAAACACACACACGCACACACACACACACACACACACAAACACACGGGAGAGAAGGAAACATCTCAGAGTAGCTCACCCCACTTCCAATTACAGATCATATCGGCTACACATGAGACGCAGAGGACCAGGTTATGTTGAGACCGAGATTGACTGTTTTTGCTTCACCATTTGCCGACACACTCGCCGTTTTATGTTTTGTTTTCAAATGATTTCACTTTTTATCGCAGATTAAAACGCGTCCTGAAACAGACTCCAGCGCTGGAATACATCAAATGAGGATCATCGATATTGGATCATTTTCATTCAGCTTGTTCATACCCTTTAAATCCATTTCTACACGAAAAAATTATGTAGGGATTTGTACTCAGACGTTTCTAATAAATTTAGAAAAACTTTACTTAAAGCCTTTATATATAATGTTTTCAAAAGTATTTTAATGCATTAATAACACCCTGTAATGCTCCTTGTTATGCACTGAATGATTTCATGAATAATTGTAACCACAGTTATATTATACAATGCATATATTTATTGTTACATATATGCATTAAATATAATGCATTAAAACACAACAAACTATAAGGAATCTGCAATTATAATGCATTTTAGTTTTGGATACATTTGCATTTAACACTTTGGATAAAAGTTACCTCAAGCAATGACTAAATGCAAATGTATCCAAAACTAAAATGCATTATAATTGCAGATTCCTTATAGTTTGTTGTGTTTTAATGCATTATATTTAATGCATATATGTAACAATAAATATATGCATTGTATAATATAATATAACTGTGGTTACAATTATTCATGAAATCATTCAGTGCATAACAAGGAGCATTACAGGGTGTTATTAATGCATTAAAATACTTTTGAAAACATTATATATAAAGGCTTTAAGTAAAGTTTTTCTAAATTTATTAGAAACGTCTGAGCAAAAATCCTACACCAATTTTTTTCATTGTAGAAATGGATTTAATGTATACAAAGTCTGTATGAAGGGCATAAGCTGAATGAAATGATCCAATGGCGTCGGTGATCTGACTGATGTATTCCAGCGCTGGAGTCTGTTTCAGGACGCGTTTGAGCATTTTTAATCACTACTGAGATAAAAAGTGAAATCATTTTGAAAGCAAAACATAGAGCAACAGAAGTGTGTGAGCAGTAGTGAAGCCGGAAACAGTCAATCTCAGTCTCTGTCTTCTCAGTCCTGCGTCTCATGGATGTTTCTGTGTGATCTTCATTTAGAGAGACTCAGATTGAACTTCTCTGAGATGTTTCCTTCTCTCCCGTGACATTCAGTCTGTTTTTGTCTCAATTTCACAGTTCTGAAGTTGTTGAAGATGGCCACAGGAATGAGAGCGCTGCTCGATACCGTGGTGCAGGCGTTACCGCAGGTACACACACACACACACACACACACACACACACACACACACACTCACACACACACACACACACTCACACACACACACACACACACACACACACACACACACACACACACACACACACACACACACACACACTCTCTCTCTCTCTCTCTCTCTCTCTCTCTCTCACACACTCACACTCACACACATGTAAACATATACACATTTGTATGGCTCATATAGTCTGTTATAGTGAGAATATGGAGGAAAAAACAGCCCAATTTTATTCAAAAACTTAGCAAAAATATGCAATCTGGAGCAGATGCTGATATTTATGTAATGAAATTCTGATGTTTGTAATGTAAATCAATGAGATCTTTATAACAGTAGAGTGAAATATAAAATTAAATATCAGTCACAGCCATTATATCTCCAATAATATGTCTATAGTAAGATGAGATTGAAATGATCCAAACATATAATGCAATGCAGTGCAATGCTGATTGAGAGATGAAGAAATAAAGGCTCCTCAGAAGATGTGAGATGAAGATCATTCCTCCGCTTTTTTGAGGAACAGGAGAAAATAAAAAGTTTGAAAACAAACGCTCCTCAAAAGATCCTGATGATCAGATTTGAGTCACACTGATTTTCTTCTAGAAAATGATTGATGGAGAATCAAGTAAAGCTGAGCTGCTTCAGTCTGATAAAAATCAGTCAAGATTTGACAGCAGAAAGACACGTGAAGTGTTTCTACATTTACACTAAAAGAGCTTTTACTTGATAAAAAACTCTAAACTCTCAATCAGAGACAGAAGACATGCAGTAGATTGAGTGTGAAACAGGTTTAACAGCAAAGCTGATCATGTTTATCATTTAGAGCCTTAGAAATAAATCTGCATATCATAGACGACTGTGTCTGAGCAGACGGATCTGATTTCAGCATCTACACAATGACGTTCAGTCCTAAAGTCGCAGAGAAGCGTCTGGCGTGTGAATGAAGCGTTAGACGTGCTCTCATCTCGTCGTTTCAAGAGTCATTGAGTGTTCAACACGCCTGACTCATTTCACACTCACAAACACATTAAACAGATGGCGTCGATCTACAAACCTCCTTTCACTGCATTAACTGCGCCGATGATCACACTTCAGGCCTGTAGATGTGTCAATAGTAACTTAATTCATGCGATTTCAAATCCATATTTATATAAAACCACTGTGTGTGTTTGAGTAAAGCGTATGTGAAGAATGATGTGAGTAAGTGTTTGTTTTCTCGAGCTCTCGCCGGGCTCAGATGGGCTTCCGGCACGTGTAATGGAAATGAATTAACCTTGAATATGAGCAATAAAGCAGCTGTGAGCGCATGATCACGCAGCCTGACCAGCACAAACCTCATTCTGGGAATTAAATGACTTTCTTTCTGAGTGTTGACGGCTGCTTTAGTGCCTCAGATGAGCTGAGCGCATCACGACGGATACACAAACACTGCTGGTCTGTGTGTGTGTGTGTGTGTGTGTGTGTGTGTGTGTGTGTTTTGTCCAGGTGGGGAATCTGGGTTTGCTCTTTGTTCTGCTGTTCTTCATCTACGCTGCGCTCGGAGTCGAGCTGTTTGGAGAACTGGGTGAGAGAAAACAATGTCCTTTTCAGTCCTAAAGCACCTAATGCTTTTATTTTATTTTATTTTTAAAGAAATTAATACTTTTATTCATTAAGGATGATATTATTTAATATAATAATAATAATAATAATAATAATAATAATAATAATTAGTGTTGTTCACATAATATATGCGTGTGTACTGTGTATATTTATTATGTACATATACATCCACTCGCATACAGCATATATTTTGGAAATATTTACATGCATATACATTTATATATTTATATTCTTATATTTTATATTATATATAAATATATTTAATATATAAACATAACATATTTTTCTTAAATATATACATGCATGTGTTTGTATTTATATATACATAATAAATATACACAGCTCACATATATTATGTAAACAAAAACTTTTATTTTGGATGCGATTAATCGCGATTAATCGTTTTACAGCACTAATAATAATATAACATAATAATATATAATATTAATTAATCATTTTAATCATTAATTAAATTGATCAAAAGTGACTGTAAAGACATTTATAATGTTACAGAAGATTTCTATTTCAAATAAATGCTGTTCTTTTGAACTTTCTATTCATCTGTGAATCCTGAAAAATAAAATTTATCTCAGTTTCCACAAAAATATTGTGCAGCACAACTGTTTTCAACATTGATAATAATCAGAAATGTTTCTTGAGCAGCAAATCAGCATATTAGAATGATTTCTGAAGATCATGTGACACTGAAGACCGACTGAAAATCCAGCTTTGGTCACAGGAATAAATTACAGCTTAACAGATATTCACATAGAAAACAGTTATATTAAATTTCAATAATATTTCACAGTTTTTACTGTGTTTGTGATCAAATAATTGCAACCTTGTGGAGCATTATGAATAAATATGGAGAAATTAAAATAAAATGTGATTAGTTCATGAGAGAACTGTGGGTGTTTCTGTGTGTTTCAGTGTGTAATGTTGAATACCCGTGTGAAGGCATGAGTCGTCACGCCACTTTTGAAAACTTCGGCATGGCGTTCCTCACTCTCTTCCAGGTGTCTACAGGAGATAACTGGAACGGCATCATGAAGGTAGAGCTCACGCTGCTGTCACTGAGCCTTTATATGAACACAAACCACAAACTAAAGACTTCAGAAGTCACAGTCCCTGAATGCAGAGTGTTGTTTTCCTTAATAGTTCTTTATTTTCTTTTCAATAACAGGTGAGTAATTGATTTGTTGTGCTGCTTGATAACCAGTTGTAAAGATTGTATTGATTCATAATTTGGGTGAATAGGGTAAAAATGTAACTTAACAGGTATCCTAATCAGAGGCGGCTTGTCAGGGGAGGCACAGCCTACTCACAATTTTGAGGTGGAAAAAATGGAAGAAGTAGCTTACAATTTAATGTTAATAAAATCTCAAGTTATTAATTTCATGTCTTCAGAATGTGTATTTCTTATGTGCAAACCATATCATATTACTGAAGTTGGAATCCCATGTGTTTTACTGCTGCTATTCCACATGAACATCTATAGAGAAAGAGAGGAGGGAAGCATAATCCATAGCTGGATTAAAAATTAACCAATAACCATTGATTATTTGATTTTGTCAGCAGAGCGGCTCTATTTCTCATTGGTTTAAATATAGAAAACAAAAAAGAAAAAGAAAAAAATCACAAAGAAGGCTATGCTCCTGTGGTTTATCAACCAATCACCATGGAGAGATATTGAATATTTAATCACCAACAGATTTTCAAAGCTGCAGCTAAAAATAAAAAATGAAGGAAGGCCCATGCCTAAGCTGGACATAAAACCATCATCCGGCTGAATGCACTGTTTTAGAACAGAATTATTCAGCAAAACTGAGTGGCTGACCTTAATTGATGATGAATAAGCCTTAACTGATATTCTACGAGTCATAGACACATTTGCTGCAAAAAAGAAAAGAAGGATGCATTTTGTTTTCTTCAAGCAATAGGTGAGTGAAATTTTAAATATATTGTTTTATTGCATACATACGCTAACAGTCAACAAGTTTTTGACTAGTAGAGTAATGATGCTGAAAATGTAGCTTTGATCACAGGAATAAATTACATTTTAAAATATATTCAAATAGAAAACAGTTATTTTAAATAGTAAAAATATTTCACAATATTACTGCTTTTGCTGTATTTTGGATCAAATAAATGCAGGCTTGGTGAGCAGAAGAGACTTCTTTAAAAAAACATAAAAAATCTTACTGTTCAAAAACTTTTGACTGGTAGTGTATAATGTAGTCTTTTATTGAGCAGCAAAAAACAAAATAACATCAGAGTAGGGATCGCTACAGTTTAGTGTGCCTCCTCTATTTTAATATCCACAAGCCGCCAGAGATCATACTTTAAATGTTAGATTTATCTTTTTATCACTCCATAAATCAGAAAATACTGTCAACGGACAGAAAACAAATACATTTTCACCATGTTAAATATATATCAGGTGTATGATATATGAACAAGCCCCTCAGTAAAACCCTTCTGAATTTGGACAGGGAATAAAATGAAAGTTTAATAGATAGGAATAAAACTTTCAAGTTTAAAGGAATAAAAATGGTTTAATTAAGTGCTGCTGAAGTGGAGAAAAAACTCACAGACTTTCAGTATGGATTAAAACTCTTTTGAAATCTACAGACAGAAATAAACGAGGTGCAGTAAAACAAACACTCAAATGTGTATTTCGGAGGTTTTCTTTCCATTAGTCTGAAAGTAAAATAGACCAAAATCTCATTAAAAAACTGTGCCAGATGTGACACTCTTTTCAGTGCGACCAGCAGCTGTGATGCATGAGAGATGTTTAGCTGATTTCATGGTTTGTATTTTAAGGTGAATAGAGATAAAAACAAAACAAAACAAAAAAAAACTAATAGTTATCACCTTACTTACCCAGTTGATTGATTACATTTTTGTATTACAAGTTTTCTAAAATGTTAGGTTTAAATATGCAAATGATGCATTATATAATGAAATATGCGCTAATTTGCATAAATGCCTAATACAAAAATCTGAACACTGGATGAAGTCAGTTAATTTTTTTTGACATATTGGAGTCAAATGTTTTTACAGAGGGAATTTGGGGTATCTCATTTTTGTCACTCCAAAATTCAGAAAATACTTAGAAAACAATATATTTTCACAATTTTGAGGGGAATAAAATGTTGTATATAATCAAGCAAGTTACATATGAACAAATCCCTCTGTAATAGGATATTGACAAGAATAAAAAATGTAAAGTTGGTGTGTGTAAGTGCTACTGAAGTGAAGATTTATGGCTCAGTGTAGGAGAAAAAAAACTCATTTTGAGAAACCTGCCTTTAAAATGATGTATTTTATTTGAAATCTACTGACACAAATAGATAAAGTGCTATAAAAGAAACACTTAACAGTGTCTTTTGGATGTTTTCTTTCCACTAGTCTTAAACGCTTTATGACAAACCAAAAAGCCCAAAATCTCAAACTTGACAGGTGCATGAAAACACAGTGTCTCCCCTTAATGATCATATTGAAATGATCAGAACTGGACAATCATTAGTCTTTCTTTGCTCACAGGACACGCTGCGCGAGTGTCCGCCGGGAGACAGCTACTCGTGTAACTCCAGCCTGCAGATCATCTCGCCCATGTACTTCGTCAGCTTCGTTCTGACGGCTCAGTTCGTCCTGATTAACGTGGTGGTGGCCGTGCTGATGAAGCACCTGGATGACTCCAACAAAGAGGCGCAGGAGGACGCGGAGATGGACGCAGAGATCGAAATGGAGCTGGCGCAGGGGGGCCTGTGCTGTCTGGGCGGTCTGGACCGGCCGACCGGGACCGATGGGAGCGAGAAGCCGGCGGGAGGCTTCGGGAACAGACAGGCGGCGATGGCTGCGGTTCACCCTCACACCAACACCAACACCAGCCAGAGTGGATCCACACCGCGCAGAAGCACACAGAACCAGAGACTCTACTCACCGGCACAGGTGCGGCTCACATTCACTGACACACCGACCGATGCTTCAGTCATCATGCTATTGTGATTGTGATCGGTTTATAGTGTTGTTGTTATAGTTAACTGTAATGATTACTGTAACCAATAACTGTGTTAATAACAATTACACTATAATAATAACTAGAATGACAACAATAAATATAATGAAAACTGCTGTATAATAACCGATACTGTAACCGATAACTATTATGATAATATAACAGTAACTTTAATAATGATAACTTTAACTGTAACGATAACTTTAATGTTACCTTTAATTATAATCACTATAATTATAACATTAGCTATATAACTATAATGTTAACTAAGTATAACCGATAACTAAAATAATAATTTTACAATGTTAACTATACGTCTAATTATAAACTATAACTAATAACGGTAACACTTTTTTCAAGGTGTTCTTGTTACACGTTACATGTACTTACTATTATAATAACAATAAATTATGCATAATAACATGCAAGTAACCCTGAGCCAAACCCTAATCCTAACTCTAACCATATAGTAAGTACATGTAGTTAATTAATATTACTCAATACTTAAATATGTAATTACACTGCAACAAGGACACCTTAAAATAAAGTGTAACCCTAATAACTATAATTCTAACATTAACCAGAGGAGACTCTACTCACCGGCACAGGTGCGGCTCGCATTCACTGACACACCGAGCGATGCTTCAGTCATAATTCTACTGCATATACAGACCAACACAGGCATTTACTGGAAATAAACAATCAAAACATTTGACAAGAGTCAAATTTTTGAAGTTTATACAAATTGAAATTTGAATAATGTCATCATGTTTGCATAAAGAGTTGTGATTGGCTTATAATGGTATTGTTACAGTTACTGTAATGTTAACTGTAATGATTCCTATAGCCAATAACTGTATTAATAACTATGATAATTATAATAATAACTCTAATTATAACTATAACAACTATAACAATAAATATAATAATTACTGTGGTATAATAACCGATACGGTCACCAATAACTGTTATGATAACCATAACGACAACTGTAATAATGATAACTTTAATGTTACCTTTAATTATAATAACTATAACAATATCTATAGTTATAACATTAGCTATAACTATAATGTTAACTGTAAGTAACTATAACGATAACTAAAATAACAACAATAACAATAACTTTACAATGTTAACTATACATCTAATGATAAACTCTAACTAATAACTATAATTATAACATTAACTTTGATGATTAAACCATAACAATATAACTATAACTACAGTGGTAACATATATAAAGATATATATATATAAAGATGGCTATAACCGATAACTATAATAACAATAACGTTTAACTATAATGTTAATTATAATGGTAATAACAACTTTGATGATAACTATAAGTATAAAGTATAACTATAACTAATAGCTATAATAACAATATTTTATTGTTTATTATGGGTTATGAAAGGTTCATATTTTGGTTTTGGGAGTCCCCAACAACAGGTGTACATGCATGCAAGGTCAAAAAAACACTTTCATTTTCTTATAATATGCATTTATTTTTACCTTATTTGCTCAACGACTCTCAAACGATTCGCTCAACGATTCATTTTTCCAAACCCCTCCTTTGCGTGACGCTAATCTGCGGTGATTGGTCGATTTCATTTAAAGCAGTGTTTGT
>JAFVLL020040247.1:0-18008 GCA_021397915.2 Tor tambroides | reverse complement strand
CCGCGATGGAAACGCAGACAGCAACAGGTCTGGGGGAAAAATGTTCCTGGGACATATTGTTCCGGGTAATTTCGTTGGAAAAGCAGCTTATACTTCACAGAACTAATCGTTGCCTGGGTTGCGTAGGCTACGTATATGTGGGGCGGATCTATCAAAATAGGGGCGAGACCCTTTTGGGGTATAGGGGCGTGTTTGTTTTGGTGATTTCAAATATCAACATTGGCTTCCAGAAATCGCTTACCCTGCTTTTAATTTTATGGAAATTTCCATTAACTCTAAAACACAATGCAGTGCAGTGTAAAATTCAAAATACTGGTACAACACCTGTAAAAAATAAAAACCAGACAAAATTCCTTGCAAAAATAAAGTACATTGTGCCCTATTTTTACTTATTTAGTGTACTAAATAATATTTAATATGAAAAACAGGCCAGTCTCATTAAAATAGAGGTGTACATTTGGACAAAGTGAAAAAGCTACAGTTATGGTTAAGGTGTAGGTCATAGAGGTCATAGAGACTAAAGCACAGTTCCCCTCGAGGAAAATGATATTTATTATTATTATTATTATTATTATTATCCCATTAGCTCATTTAATTTTATTTTTTTAATTAGTCTTTAGTTTTTAAAATAATTTTCACACCATTAGAATTAAACACGCTGCTTTTTTTGGCTTCTGTACCTTTTAAGACTCGCACATTTGAGTTGCAAAGCTGTGCTATCAATTGCTAAGTAGGTTAAAGGGTCACTGCCACATGTGCTACAACCTACTGGCTTCTAGAAACTCCTCCTCGTACAGTTAAGTTTACCATTTCAGTATCAAATATAGAGTAAAGCTGTGTTACTGTATTCAGTCGAGCCATCATACACTGCCAAAATAAATAAACACATACATACATAAATTCCGTACAACTACTTTGAAACATTTATTGTGAAAAGAAAGAAAGAAAGAAAGAATTGAATTGAATTGAATTGAATTGAACTGAACTGAATTGAACTGAAAATATTAGTAGTGGTTAGAACAAAGGTACAGTTGATACAAAGGTGTCTCTGATTCTTAGATGTGGTAAAGATTTTGATTAATGCAGTGTTTTTGTGGTGGAATGATGGTCTTCCTGTCTTTTTGCAAGAGTTCATTTTAACTTAGACCTGTTAGAATGGAAAGAGCATGACTTGATGTAGGAGGTTGGCAGATGTTTGGGGTGTATGAGGGTGTTCAGTTTTCATGTCATCACTTCGGTGGGAGAATAACAGTGAGGAGAATAATGGCTCCTATTTCATCATTCTGACTTCAAGAAAAAAGGTTTCTCTCTTATTCTGCTCTGACTTGTTTGTCCTGTTACATCACTAGCCTCTCTAGTACAATCCATCCATGCACTATGGTTTAGCGTTCCACTGAACCCTCTCTACTCACAGTTGATAAACACTTCCCAGACGAGACCACACACTCATCCACACCAGTTTACATTACTGATCACACACTTTAATCCATCATCTGACTGTGCTGTTCTACATTTCATTCAGTTTACTCATCAAATTCAATAAATCCTTCTAAAAATAAAAAATTACTCAATAACAGTATTTTTTAATATAATGGAAAAAAAATCAGCTTGTGTAATATTATCCATTACATTCTTCAAGGAACATTTGTCTTGGAATCGGCTGTTGCACTCCTTTACCACAAGAATAAACAAGGGAAAGTGTTTTCAAAACTGAAAATTGCATTAAAAAAAAAAATGGTTATGGATGAAAGTAGCTGTTTCGCTAGGCTGTAAATGACTGTTCATGGACCAAAACCACCAAAATGCACATATATACACTACCGTTCCAAAATTTGGTGTCTGTAATTTTTATTTATTTATTTATTTTGAAGAATCTTATGCTCAGCATTTATTTGATCAAAAATACAGTAAAAGAGTATTATTTAAAAAACTACAATTTAAAATATCTGCTTTATATTTAGATATATTAAAATTTAATTTATTCCTGTAAGGAGAAAGCTGGATTTTCAGCAGCCATCAGTCTATCACATGATCACAGCGTCAGAAATCATCTAATATGCTAAAGAAACTTTTCTTATTATTATCAAGGCTTATTACTTTTGTGGAAATGGTTTTTGTCAGGATTATTGGATTAATGTAATGTTCAAAAGAACAGTATTTATTTGAAATACATAAATCTTTTGTGACATTATAAATGTCTTTACTGTCACTTTTGATTAACTTAATGTATCCTTGCTGAATTAAAGTACCCCTCTTAAACTATTGATGGTATTTTATGTACAGGCCTATTCTTTTTTTTTTTCACAATGAAAAGAAAATGATAAAACTACCATTTTGAGGTGTCATGCTTATTCAGCCAATATTTCAGTATTTGTAATTGTCTTTTGCCAAAGCATACAATGACTAAAATCAAACAGTACATTCTGTGCTACAACCGAATGATAAAGATATCTAGTCCTAAATTCTGAGCGTGTCTCCACAGGGGGAAACAGAATAAAACCTGGAGAAGACTGTTGGCTCAGCTGGCTATACTACACGTAAATTAGACATTTAACTGATAGAATTGAGTGTGTGTGTAAAATTAAAGATAGATCCGAAAGATCTGTGCTGACAGGTAAAGACAGAGGAGAGAGAGATGCAATATTAGTGTTGGCAGGGTGCTGTGTACTGAACATCTCTCTGTCTTTCTTACAGGAAAAAAAGACCAACACATAGCATTCCTTCTTGAAGACAAGTTTAATAATTCAGTTTCAAGTCTATAATGACCCTGTATCTAAAAAAAATATTATCATGTATTTATAGTGTAAACAGATTTGTGCAATATCCCGTTTAGAACTTTGATATTATTTTAAATGAACAGAATATGAGTCATATTTAAACCGTTTAGATTATCCAGTCCCAAGCATATTCCAAATCTTCTTTTTTTTAATATATTGGACTTTTCAATTCATATTAGTCCACAATAGTTTTAAAAGAATAGAGCTTTACAACCCCTGTTTTTCTTCCATGTGACAGTAGCAAGGAAAAACGTGAAGATGTAGATAAGGAAGAACTTTTAGAGGAACCGAGACTGCTGGAAAAGCCCACCGCCTCACACTGACACATATTTACAAAGCATACGTGCATAAATGTTCATTTTGAACAGATGTGATCCAGCCATATAGTTTAAATTAAAATATCAGATAATTTGTTGGTTAAGTAAATGTTTTTGAATAAAAAAGGAGCTCATGGATTATATAAAAATCTTAACTCAAGCATTTTATTTATTTATGTATTTATTTATGTTGGTTTACACACTTTCCTGAGGCCATTGATCTCAGCTTTATTCTCTCTACAATGCTTTTTTATAGTTTTATTTTCAGATATAAAGTGAAACAAAACATATATTGTATAAACAACATTACAAATGTCATTTTTATTTAACAAAAGCAAAGCTAACGAGAAAAAGAGAGAAAGAAGAAAGAAAGAAGAAGAAGAAACAACTCAGAAATAATCTAAAAATAATGTACATTCTTGCAATTATTTTGCAATAAAATAAGGTAAATGCTCCAAAAAAGAGCCCCAAATTTTTTCAAAAGATTTTGGTGATTTCCTAACATTGAAAAGGATTTTCTCAGGGGTGCAATATGAAATCAGTTCATTGATCCAATGTTTTCTGGATAGAGAATGAGTCGACTTCCAATTAACTAATATACATTTTTTCCCAGCTGTACCAGCCAAAAGTATGAAATACTTTTTATGATGAGATGAATCTAATAATTCAGTATCCCCTAATATCCAAATTCTAGGATCATAACTGATTGGGATACCTATAACCTTTGAAGATATATCAATTATATATTCCCAAAAATCCTTCAATACAGGACAATTCCAAAGCATATGAAGTAAATTGCCTTCAGATGTTTTACACCTTTGACATTTGGAAGGTATAGCAGTGTTTAATGTGGAGTTTTTGAGGAGTGTAATATGTTCGATGCAGAATATTAAATTGGATTTGTCTATGTTAGTTGGATATTAAAGTAGTTTGCATTCTTTCTATAACACACTCCCACTATACCTATATATATATATATATATATATATATATATATATCCCACTATAGTCTGCATTGTTAAAGAGACTGATGTGTATATCGACGTTGGCTAAATTCACAATAGTAAGCAACAAACAATACAACAAGGTGGCCATTCATACATCTGTGATCTTTTACAAATTACGTAAAAATAAACACATGTAAGTCGTAAGTCTCAATTTTTATTTTATTTTTATTTTTTTACTTGCATGTGCAATAACCAATTCACAATCCACATAATCAATCAAAAAAATTAAAAAAGCTCCAAATCGATAGCAAGCTGCCAGTATCACTTCAATCCAGAATCGAGACAGACAGAGAGAGATAGTGAGTGTGTTTGTGTGTGGAGAGAGAGTGATATGACTGTGAAGGCAGATATGGGCTTCAACAAACAGGACACAGTGACACTAGGTGCAAAGGTAGAGCTGAGTAAGATAAGACCTGCTCTTAACATGCAGAAGAGATTTGGCAGACATAGGGCATTTAGATAAGCCGAGAGCACACACACTCTTTGATAAGTCGGGTCATACACATAAAGACCCATATTGATTGGTAAGGTCACACACACACACACACACAGAGAGAGAGAGAGACTTCAATAATTAACGTAAGGTTAGCTTGTGAACTATTTAGCTTATACTGAAATAATTACATCGGTACACACAGGTGACTCAGTCAGGCCTGTTTAATTACTGAGGCTTGACTATAAGAACTTATACTACATGTAATCAATGTATATAAACATTTTGACCTAGAAAAATTAAAGGGGTAGCTCACCTAAAATATGAATTCAAAAACCTGTGTGACCTTCTCTCTTCTGTGGAACACAAAAGAAGATATTTTTAAGAAGTGTTTTTGTCCATACAGTTAAAGTAAGTGTGACTTTCCAGTTAATTTCATGGACAAACACGTTTTAAATTATTCACAGAAGAATGAAAGTCAAAGAGGTTTTTTTGAACAACACGAGGATGAATAAATGATGACAGAATTTTCATTTTTGGGTGAAATATCCCTTTAAGGAATGGAAATAAATACTCTACCAGGCTGAAAGGTGCAGTATTGCATCATTCCTATTTAAAATCAAACTAAAATGGGAATTTATGAAAACAAACGAACAAACAAATAGCATAACATGGTTCAAATAGCATCAACATGTAGCAAGACTCAGAAGACTTTCTGAA
The DNA here is from genome assembly GCA_021397915.2 of Tor tambroides. Classification (NCBI taxonomy): domain Eukaryota; kingdom Metazoa; phylum Chordata; class Actinopteri; order Cypriniformes; family Cyprinidae; genus Tor; species Tor tambroides. Next base: position 12,754 of record JAFVLL020040247.1, on the reverse strand, counting down.
AAAAATCATCATTAAACAGAAGGTAACATATTAAACAGTATTTCACATTCTAGATTATACAAACTGACATGATTCTCACTAATATGAGTTAATTGATGTGCCCAAGATGTAAATTAGAGGCACATTTAATGCCAGAATCTCTTTTCAAATTTTTTGAGAGTGAATGTCAAGCCAGAGGACTGCAGCCTGCGGCAATGACGAGTTTAATCTATCAGATCTCTGAGGGAAAGAAGCTCTCACACAAACATGACCGAGCATGAGATAGCAGAACACTCCCAAACCTACAGAAACACAGTATGTCAACAATCACACGCAACACAATAACAAATAACGGGTCTGAACTTTATCTTCTTTTTATACATTTTCAGAATCAGTAAATAGAACAACATATGCTACATTGCAGTGCAAAACAGATATGATGATAACACTGAAATTTTTTCTGCAGGTGTGCATATTAAAAAATGTGCATATTGCAGTGTGAAAGATTCAATTGATTATAATCAGAACTGTCTTGCATTCAGTCTTTTATGTTTTTTGGCATGCTGTCAGTTGCCAAATACTAAGAGATTTTTCCATAACTGGTCACACAAAATAATGCTAAGATCTTTGCTGAATACTTTGAGTGATAATGCACACGTCTCTCTTTCCCCTTTTCTTTGTCTACTCACACTCTCTCACTCCCCCACCCCATCCCACCCTGCTCTAGTTCTCTCTCTCTAATCTGTCCTGTCATATCCGTCATCTTATAAACTCACCATAAGATGTGTGGCTCGTTTGTACTACTCAAGGTTTAACCTTTGCTCCTGCGCTTGTGAAGTGACCTTTATGAAAAGGTCAAGACTCATATTTTCCATATTTTCTTTTAGTGAACAGGGTGAGTCAGTTCGGTAAATCATTAGTGAACATGAGGCCATAATTCAGCCAACCTGAACATTGAGCTGGTGTTCTTTTTTTTTTTTTAAATGAAAAAGAGCTTCAAAGGTATTCATTGCCTGAGCAATTTAATACTATCTTACGGTGTCGTTTGTGTTCTGTTCTGTCACCAGTCTGAAAGCTGAATAGAGAAAGTTCTCTGAGAGAGTGGCTAAGCACCAGGTTAGGTCTAAATGGGTCTGCTGTTACAGTCACATGACATGAACCTCACCCTATACTGTATAAACAGATGGCAATCATCACAGAGGAAAATAACACTTACATAATTACACACATTTTCTTAATTAAGTTAACCATAAAATCATAATTGAGCTGGGTGTGAGTCACCATTGAGCCTCAACTTCTCAGACTGTTTAAAAGTAATAAAGGATTTCTGTTTTGTGTGTGTTCTTTTATCGTATTCTTTTATTATTATATATTTGATCATTATTTACTTATATTTATTTAGGTTCAGGCTATCAGTAAAACCTCCACTGGTGTCATGAGCAGAAAATATTTATTGTCAACATGAATATTTACAGAAACTGCAGTATCAAATATTTACAGAAAATGCAGATCAGTTTGCTCAAAATACACTATTACGGTAAGATGAAACTATTAAAATAGTATCATTTGGTTGCTGTATAAATTATTTTTCAATTATTTTAGAGAAAATGTACCAGTAAATATTTCTTTTATATATATATATATGTATATATATAATTAATTCTATATTTGTCTTATAGAAAAGCATACAGATCCATATGACCTGATTTCACTCCATGAGACTGAAGGTATTAGTGTAAAAAAGCTACTTCTACAATGTAGCAATACTAAAGAAAGCAACTTTACAATTAAAGATTACTTCAGATATGTCTCATAAGCTAGAATATTTGAACTGCAGCATGACAGCAAGACACAAATCCACACGCACACATTGACTTATTCAATGCATGTATGTGTTTATAGTGAGCACTTGCACTTGCACACACACACACACACACACACACACACACCAATGCAAGGACATCTCCAACACAGGTTAATAATTGTTATGGAATTTTCCAAATCATAAAGTGAGCTCTACATTCTCTCTCTCTTTCTCTCTGTCTCACATACACACACACACAGAGACACACATTATACTTGTCAATATATATTACAGTGTATAGTGTATACACACACAAACACACACACACACACACACACACACACACACACACACACACACACACATCAATATACAGTATACGTATATGTGTGTGTGTGTGTGTGTGTGTGTGTGTGTGTGTATGTGTGCGTGTGTGTGTGTGTGTGTACGTGTGTACGTTTATGCATCTATATATAGACATTTATTATTAAAACATTAAAATTATACATTTTGATCCTGTTAGTTACTTAATTTTATATTTAGATATGTAAATATATTTATATTTATAATTTTTAGATTCATATATTTACTTTCTGATTGATGATGTCCCCAGAAATCCCCAAAGATGCAAAGGTGTTTTCTCAGGTTTAGCTAGCTTGCATCTTTTTTTAAAAACACAAATTATAGCTAAACAACCTGCCAAAACACACACTCACATACATAAGCAAGGCACACACATACATTCACACACAAAATGTTTGTTGCACTATAATGAGGACATCTCATAGACTTCAGTTGTTTTTATATCAGGTTAATGACATTTTCTATAAACCTAAACATAATGTTCACAGAAACCTGTGCAAAACACTCGGTTTAATGGAAGTATGACTTGGCCAATTTGTAAGACTTTTTAAGTAATGTGGTCTTCAACAGGTTTCACTATATTATTGAGAACATTTTTGAGTAGTAATGACAAAAATGTACCTCACAAGTATAGTCAAAGACACACACACACACACACATTCATAAGCACACAGCTCCTGCCCTGAAGTACTCACCCAGTCCAAGGTTCATAATGAAGAGGGTTGTAAAGAGGGGGCATTTTCCCTGATGTTTACACAAGGAGCCTCTAAAGGTGAAAAGTCACCAATATAGATGGATGAGGCCCAGAAGTACGTAGCCCGATCCGTGTTCACAGTTTCATGTTTAATTCATGATTCAGTATCTGTTTGTTCTTCCTCAGGTACTCACAGGCATAGTTTATGTGCTGTAATGTTGTGTGTGAATACACTGGAATATGTTGCTGTTTGTGAGACAGGAGGACATCTTAAAGGCAGAGAGAGTTCATATGTGAAGCAGCTACATATCCAGCATAAGCAGATCACTAACCTTCCCCTCAAGCATTCACATAAACACACATACATAATGCACAAACAATTCTACAGTAAAGTATTCTTGCCTGGGTCATAGTACATGTACCATGTTCCCCTTTTTATGAATAGGATGCTAAATAAAACCATGCTGGTAAAATCTTTCTAAAATGTTCAAAATATAAATGCATTCACAATACGGGAAGCATTGATACCTACTGCTATAATTTTTCATAATTATTTTATGATGTTATTTTTCTGTTATTTTTTATTTATCCTGTTATTTTTATCCGTTTCTTTAGATAAAGTTCTCTTTGTGCATGTATGTTATTTTTTGTACATTTGTTGCAACACTGGCTTTTAACAAGTATTTGAGATTGGTAATTATCATTGGAAATGTAAAAGTGCTCATTTCACCTTCCTTAACATTAAGGGGGTTATTTAGCCCTTAAACGGGTCTCAATTAAGTTATTAATAAATAAAAAAAATAAATAAACTTTTCATTTAATCGCAAGGATCTTGAGAATAAATTAAAAAAAAATAAAAAAATAAAGGAGGCAATGCTGAGAGATAGCGGTAGCGGTATCCACAAGGCTGGCTCAAAAAAAAAAAAAAAAAACTTTTTTGAACTTTTGAACTCTTTCACTCATTCATGTTCAAAGCCAGTAAATGTAATATGTATATTCACTGCTGCATTTCCATTTGAACCCCCTTATCACTCTATTTTAATTCCAATAGAGATTCACATATCACATATTCACAAATACTTTCTTCTTGTCCATATCTCTTCATTTCTTTTTCTTTAATATAAACTATTCTATTGTAAACTCCTCTGCAGCTCCCTGGACTGTTTCATATCTTTAACAGAGAACATCCACCCAGCAAATCTTACAATGGATCTTAAAAGGTTTTTTGAAACAAACACTTTTAAAAACAAAGGTTCTTGGCAGATGCTGTAGAGAATGCATTTAAGCTTGCCCAGTTTGAACAAAGTCATAGACTCAGCTGACAGTCAGAATTGTGAAAGAGTTTCAGACATTTAACTTCACAGAGATCTAGAGATTCAGTTCAGTTGACTCCTCAGGCTACTGTAACACTAACAGAAAGCAAAAGTAATATCATATGAATACAAGCTATGTTTCAGTTTCTACACAACTTTGCTTACGAAATACTGAAAGAAAGTTTTGCCATGGCTTTCATCATCACTAAGAATACCAAAACAATCAGTAAAATTGCCTATGAGTCCTGCGAGAGGTTTATGGAGACCTGGATTCAACATGTGCAAGACATTTTGCCAGAGAATTGCTCATCAAAATGCATGTTATTGTTGCAAACATGCATCCACACATACACAAACTCCCACAGGGAGAGAAGCCTTCAGATTTCAGAATGTAATACATCAGAATGAGCCAACATATGTTTGTTTTATTTTTTGTTTATTTTTTTACAAACCTAAGGTACATGTCAGCCAAGAAGTCCATCCTGAAGCACATCTCTCTTGAGGAAGCAAAAAGACCAAATAAGAAAAAAATCTCTTATCAGCTCTGCTTTTTATATCTGCTGGGGTACATGGAGATGCAGAATTCCTCTAAAACGGCTTGATAGAATCATTCTTGTACACTGAATGATATTAAATATCTATATCCAAACTTGTTAGTATGAAAGGCCAAACATCAAGCGGCCCATAGTTAACTGAACTTGATTGAGAGCCATGGGCCGAAAGTAAATTTTGCATTACATCAACTATATTATAATAAAATTTAAAAAATATGTATTTTTAAAAAAAGGTAATTCACCTTTATTTTCAACATTTCACTACAAATATATATAATTGTTCTATGTAACTATAATAGGACCATTTTTAATTTCAGTGACAAACTGCACCATAAAACTAGTGCATAACAAAGTCTAACAGGCTTTCTAACAACCTTTCCCTTTCCTAAATATGCTGAGCTAAATGAAAGCTAAAACCCTATATTTGCGTGCACACAGAAACAAACACATGTGCACACATACACAATGTCAGAAAGAAAAAAAAAACAGAAGTTGGTCACGGTGTTGCTGAGGCGTTAGGACCATGTGATATATGGAGATGGATGGAGAGATTGGAGATGAGGAGAGAAGGACAGGCGTTCTTTCTCTTGTCCTTAAATTAAACCCAACAGGAAGACTGAAAAGAGGCCTGCAGCAGCCGTCAGCCCTTTTCGCTTCCCTTTTCTGCCTGAAGGGAGAGGCAGCGCTGGGCTCTGCACTGCAGGCACCGCCTCAAATCTCCTCTGACTCATCACAGATGGACAACTGACCATCTCTTCTCCTCCAAAAATGAATTGTTCCTCTACTATAAATACTTGCACCAGCACGCACATGGATATAAAATGGCACGCTAGATGTTGAGCAGATGTATGAATTCACATCTACATTTATGCATTAATGCAGTAGCTTTATTAAAACTGACTAACAGTATATTTAATCTATACATTTTACATTTTATTAGTACATGCATTGCCTGGTGATTAATTCAGTGACCCTGACATAGTTAAATCTACCTGTTTCAGTACATTTAAAGTTAGATCAGTTATATGGGTTTCCAGCTGTGCACCGTAACCCTGCAGCTTCATCACTGTGTACTAAATTATGTTTTTTATTAATAAAACAGTAGAAGTGGCAATTTAAAAAAAAAATGTTGGTAACACTTTACTTAAAGCCTTTATGTATAATGCATTATAAATGGTTATTAAAGGCTATAAGGCATTATAATTATTCATAATGTGCATTGTAATACATTATATCTTGTGGTCAATTATTATTACCACATTTAAACTTCAAAGAGTAACAATGAATTAATAAGTGTTATAATGTATTAACTGTGGTTACAATTATTCATGAGACTGTACAGTGCATTATAAGGTTCATTACAAGGCATGATTAATGCATTAAAACTTTTTTATATTGCATTATACATAAAGGCTTTAAGTAAAGTGTTACCAAATTCTTAACTTTAATATCAATATTTGTACTTCTACAAATTAGGGGTGTAACGGTACACAGACCGGTACGTACCTCAGTTTTATCGTCACGGTTCGGTATGATTTCGGCACAGCAGGGGAAAAACTAAACTTTTTTTTTTAAATAAACAGTGGTTTACTGACCAAGTTGCTCTTTCTTTAAATACATTCAGTTATAGTTTAATATATTTTCTTAGTGATAAAAATCTACCTCAGCTTATGCTTAAAACTATAGGGAGCCCTTTTACATTATAAGGTTACAGTTAGGCCTAACAACTTGACCCAAACTTAAATTTAATTACTATTTATTTTTAAACAGATAATCAACACTCAACTTTAAAAAAATAAATAAATAAATAAAATAGAATGCAACATGTAAATTGCACATAATGCAGTTTTTAAATTAATTTATAAATAATAAAATTTCTAGGCTATTTGTTAAAATATATTCAATTACACACTGGCTGTCATAGCATTTTTTTACACCACTACTACAAATACATGGCATTATAATATTTTATTTATAATAAAGTGGCAGCAAATATACATAGGTCAATAGGGTACTTCTTATAGCACTCCCTTTATTGAAATGGTCAAAAAAAATGCTTATCCAAAAAAGCCATTCATAACTTTGTGTGTGCATATAAGAGAGAGATGAGAATACACACACATACAGTATATTATAAATATGCGTAAATTGGTGTGATATGTCTTGCCATTGAGGTGACTGGGAGCCATTGAGATTTAATAATTCTGAACAAACCCTATAGATAGAGATTAGTATAAAATAGTATATACTATCAAAACAAGCAAGTTCAGCTGAAAAAAAATAACAGATCATTGAATGTATGTGAATGAACAACTTATTTTAGAATTTCTGTGTGTATTAATTACTTTAATTCTATTTTGCAGTTATATTTACAAAAACTGAATAATATTTGGTTAAACCAAGGCTGTGTAACCATATAACCATGTGCACAAATGAATAAATACCAGTGTGCATGTGGTAATATTCCTGAAGTACAGTTTTTTAGATTGCATACGCTATCATTGCTGCTCATCACCCTACTAGCTCACATACAGGGTCTTCCTCATTTCAGTTGAAGTTTTACGGATTTCAAAAGACATCAGTGAAATCTTGTTTTCTCCAGAACACATAGTACAAGCAGGTCTCCATTCAGTGATGTCAGATCCGTATGTGTGCGACTGATAAAACATCTCAGAAACGTGCTGTCCTTCCTCTCTGCAGATGGACAGTGCTATACAAAGTACATGAAAGGGGGGAGAAAGAGGAAACTTACCAGAAGAAGGGAAGAGAGGGGTGAGACTGCCGGGAAGCTGAGTATTTTGTGCGCATGTGTGTGTGTGTGTGTCTGCGTGTGCGTGTGCGTGTGCGTGTGCGTGTGCGTGTGGTGGGATGACAGGGTGACAGAGACCACAGACCCTCAGCGGTAGATGGCATCTGGGATAGTCTGGTTACCTCAACAGATATACAAAAACACATGTACCACTGACTTCCTTTACAAGTCTGTGAAGAGCTTTGCCCTGTACTGAGTATGCAAGATAGCAAATACACACTCATATACAGTGTCTGTCATGTGCAAGCGTGCACACACATCTGTGTCAGTGATGCACATGTGATTTCTGAAGAACACACCAAAATCACATGGTACTTCTATTTGAACTGTTTTGCTTTATGTAGCAAGATCATACATACATATCTTAAAAGTTTTTTTTTTCTTCCATTTCTGTCAACTGATGGAGTTCCTTTCCACTGTCACCTTTGGGTGGCTTGACTGGCTGAAGGTCTAAAAGACACTTAATATTCAGTAATATTATCGATCTGACAGCACTGACACTATCGGATGAGAACAAAACTTGAAATGAATTGAGCTGGATAATGACACTATTGTCTTCTGCTTTATACCTGAATTGAATTTGTTCATAATTGATGACTTCTGCAGCACTGACACTTATTGAACTGAACTGAATCAACACTGAACTGACTTTGAACTGAATAAGGTCATCGCCATCTTCAGCAGAGCTGCTTATAGCTTAACTAAACTTGTTTTATGATGAATGAACTTTACACAGTTATTGAACTGAACTGAATCAACACTGAACACTGAATAATGACACTATTGTCTTGCTACAGCTGCTTTACAGCAGAATTTTGAATTTACCTCATTTTTGAAATTTGCCTTAGCCTGCTTATTCTGTTCCTTTCATCTTTAAACCTGTGAAACAATCTCTACTATATAAATAGCTATAAAAAAGGGGGGACGTGACATATCTGACAAATATGTGATCATTTAACAAGTCTACAAACTATTCAGGAAATTACAGAAACATTTTGTCCGTTAATAGGGAACTTCCCACAGCTTTCACCAGTGTTGATGAGAAAGAAGTGTAGAAAAGCCACCCTCACCCACACCCAATCGTACACAAGGTCAATGCACTGCCCACTTCTCATCCACTTACTGAAAAACCGTAATTACTCCAATTGCGCAATATCCCAAATCAAATCACAATGCCGGATCCTACTAGAATAGTATGTATTCTAGAAATGTGACACAGCCATCACTGTTGTGACATCACTAGTGAGTTCTTGATTTTATGCTACTTTCATGAGAAATCACTCTGCAGGACATGATGCAATGTGCACGTTCACCATATGAATATCCTGACCTGAGCAATATGTTCATTCATACCGTGTAATATGTACAGAAACGAGCAAATTACACAATGTACACAATGTGTAACACCCCCAATCAAATTTAAATTATCTGTGCAACATGTCATGTTTCTCAATGTCCTATATGCAGGTCATCACTCACAGGACTTGATATTACTGGAAAGCATAGTGTGTAGCAAGCACATCTTGGCTTGCATTAAAGTTTTCATTATATTACCAAAATTGAGAGGATGTTTTTGACCTTAACAGTGCACATGTTAAGACAGAGCCAAACGTTGGTTGAAATAGATATATGAAGCAAAACTTACTCTCAGGTTCACATATTTATTTGATTAAAATAACTCAAGACTGAACTCAAGGCCTAAATTGCATTTTGGACTACTTTGTTTAATATACAGTATAATAGACTATACATGGAAATAGAATACTATATATAGAGAGGAAAGAAATGAATACTTTTGAATACAGTGAAGAAATGAATACTGTGAAGTTGAGGGTGAACAGGGTGAACTACTGTATTTTTGTGCAACTTTTGTTTAAATCAGTGTTGTAACTGACAGGATGAAAATACAATTAGGTGAAATGCTTTACAGTTCCATTCCTTCAGGAGCTTAAAATCTTCCCTGTATTCAATTATGTCAATTCTAGAGAGGAAAAACTAAGTGTAAGTTTACACTTTACTCATTGAGCAGATTCTACTTAGATCTGTGGAAATGATTTTTTCTACACCATCCATAACTTCACGATAAGATCTGACACAATCGCTAAGCCACGTTTTTATTTGGATAATCCAACAACAGCAACTAAAAGGTTCTAACCTCAATATTCATCTCCTAAGCCAATCAGATAACAGAGCCAAAATCAAACCTCACGGAAAATGGAGCAGAGTGTAAACAAAATCTAGGGTTTATTCCTTCCCTCTTTGTGCTCTTCAATTAAACACTTCCAGGAACTGAGGCATAAGATGTTTATGAGGATGTTACTCAAAAGATAATGTGTTATTTTCAGACCAATCTGTTTTTTGACATGAATAAAGATGTTAGAATCAAGTTGCAAGGAGCAATGTGATTATTATACTGTAGGCCATTGAGACACATTGTTGCATTATTTTTTTCACAGACAGAGATGTAGAGAAATTAAAAGAAACAAAGCAAGCTGAGAACAGCTGTATCAAGTCTCTTCTCAACAGACATTTCACACTGTATCTGCAAATAAACAAGAAAACAAATTCAAATTCCTCTCTTTCTTTATCTCCTCACAACCCGAGGTAGCATCCGTCTCCTTGCCTATTTTTCTCACGCTCAAAGACAAGAGCAATAGAAAACAATAGAAAACATCACTTTATCACGAGACTATGTAAACTTAATTGGGAAAACACCATCACTCTCACTTATGCTAAGGAAGAAACACTTCCTCTGGCCCCTCTTCTGTAGTTTAAACATAAATGTTTTGGAAATCCTTTAAAAAAAAAAATACATTGAATACATGCAAACACAGAATGAATGTGACCAGTTGCCCATCAACCTTGAATATATACGGTTATTTCTTGAAACACAACCTACACCTAAATCTATTACATCAGTAATGACAAATAAAATAATATAGTTACTATTATTTATTTATTCACTCATTTATTTATATATACACAGGATGGAATGTGTATCCTTACATATATATCTGCTCTTTTAACTCAAAGCTTAAAGAAACAGTTAATCCAAAAATTACAATTCTGTCATCATTTACTCACCTTCATGTTGTTCCAAACCTGTATGGCTTACTTTCTTCTGCGGAAAATAAAAGAAGCTGTTTTTTGTTTGTTTGTTTTGTTTTTTGTTAATGGAAATCAATGGTTACTCAATCTGTTTGGTTACCAACATTCTTTAAAATGTCTAATTTTGTGTTGCTCAAAAGAAAGTAAGTAATACAGGTTTGTAATGCATTACAGGGAATAAAAAAGGAAAGAATGTTCATTTTTGGTTAAATTAAGGGTGTAATTTCTATTCTACCAAACTGCAAAAATAAAGTTTTTCGAACAGGTTTCCCCAGACACTCCACCATTCTGCCGTTGGTCAAACAAACTGACAGTCCGCCCCAAACTCACATTATTATTGAAGTCAATGTTGCTGTGTTGGATTCACTGTCTCTCTCTGTGTGTGTGTGTGTGTGTGTGTGTTCGTTCATGCGTATACTCAACTGTGCTGCATAAGTCACTTTATTTCAAATGTTGACATGCATTGACCAGTTCTCACTTTTTCAATTCGTTAGCTTGGTACATATAGTGCCTCTTGAGACCAGATTCCCAGGCAATCGCTTTGCATTTTGTCATGTTTGTTAATGATATGATAATTTGTTAATGATATGGTAGTGCGCCCTGACTTGCGAGAGAGCATTACTGAAGTGTGAAACATATTTACAGGAACCATTGCTAAAATGAATCTAAACAACAGTTTTATTAAATAAGACTTGATCTCTCTATCATCGTAATTCAGTTCTTTGAAAGGGGAACCGCCAGGTTATGGGAGTGCCGATTTGCGCATCTCAGCATTCTAACTTTCATCATGAGTCAGAGTCACACAAAACAACACTTAGTCTTCCACATAAATTCACTGAATATATGTTATATATGTATATAAATATATATATATTTTACTGACTTCAACACACACCCATGATCAAACATGTACACACTTTGTGGATTGGTCAGATCATGCGGAGAGTGTTTGCAGTCCTTTGAACAAAGAGCAGCATATCTATCTCACTGAGGTAAACATGACCTGACCCTTACCCAGCCTCTGCTCACAGAGAGACAATGGGTGTCATAGTATTGGGTATACGTGTGTTATGGTGTCAGTAAATGGAAAAAGTAGATTTGTGCATCATGACAGTCTACATAGGCCTATGTTAAACCCATATGTACCCTGATTTCTTTGAAACAATACTCACTGAGAAATTGTGTTTAAATTTCACAAACAATTTTAAAAAAATGGCACACTGAATTAAGCATGACGTTTTGAAGTAGAAAAACCAAAGCATTTTCTTGAAAAATGTACTTCAATAATCTTTGTTTTATTTACAACTTTGAAAAATTTCAAAGATTTTTACAGTGTAGAGCAAACAGGTTTTGTATGTTAAAAGTTTTACACACATATATAACCAGATAATAAATGAGCGGAAACAATCTGGACACAAACGTCCAAGCATGTTTGGGCAGTAGTGACATCCACTCAGGATGGAGGAAAAGCCTGAGAAGAAACACATGCATGCACACTCCTGTAAATCTGAGTCAGAAATGAACTGAATTTGTTTGTACCAAAGGAAAATAATGTTTCTTTGCTGAGTATTTGTGTTATGTGTTCTGTGTTTGTGCGTGCACAGTGTGTTTATTGGTCTCAGGCCACTTGTAAGATGCACTGTGACTGGAAACAGCTGTCAGTAAGAACATCATGTGTCTGCAGTCTTATTCAAGTGAACAACTATGAGCCAGTAATAAAGCAAAATAAAGCAAAATTCTCACCATTAGAACCATGAGAGCTTTGACAGATAAAGATACTGTGAGATCACAACATACTACAAACATTCACAGATTTCATCATTTGAGAAGGCAAGCTGGGTGATACTGGGTCACTGAGCAAAAGTCTTACAATACATGTATATTACATTTAATCTTGTATTTATCATTAACATGTTTCACTCAAACTATGAAAAGTTGTGTGTATATATATTGTGTTTGCGTTTGTCCTGACTTGTGCGTGCAGTTGTAGCGCCACTGTAAGTGCGTGTGTGTATGTTCATGATTGAGTGTGTGTGTACGTGCATGTTTGTACCTGCGGTGATAGTGTGCATGATTGTGTGTGTGGGTTATGTAAGACTGTACTCTGAGGAAGTTGCTGGTTAAGAAGAT
>JAFVLL020040246.1:18893-47866 GCA_021397915.2 Tor tambroides | reverse complement strand
TCTCAGTGACAAACAACACAGTGACAAGACTTTAATCAGAGTAGACGCCATAATGAATTTGATGCTGATGAAAATAAGGCTGTGAGGAATAGACTTTACAATATACACAATGGCATGCACTGTTTTATGGAGTTTTTCTCTACTGAAAGTCCTTTGTAAGTATAGGATATGTTCAACAACAGTACAGTCCAAAACACACACACACTTCTGTCCCTGAAAGCCTCGTTTTAAAGTGCTTGTCAAAACTTAAATATGGCGGCACTCTGACTAAGATCTATTACATTTATTATTTTATTTATTTAAAGCAAAATTGGCATGTGGTCTTTTGTTTATTTCTTAGCCTGCTACGTGAGTTGAGCTAAAAAGTAAAGTTTACCTGCACTCTTGAAACACTGTTGGACCAATCCCGTTAGCAGACCAACTAACTGATGTACAAAAATTTAAGTAATATAACATTTAATGGTATAAATAGTAAATAGTATACCCGACATAAATATTTTCCTTCAAGCACTACACTAATAATATGCCACACAAAATCTGGTCGGTGATCCATTAACACAGAAATGTCAACATGATTGACTAAACTTTCTTTATTTTATTTTTTATTCATTAATTTATTTTTTTTTGGCACTGTGTTATTTTTGGCTGCGAGAGAACCCTTGGATTTGACCTCTTTGGCTTTTTGTGGTCTGCAGTCTATGGTCTGTTTACGAACTGCGCTCCCTCTTTGACTTTTATTTTGAAAATTGCCGCCAGGAAGTGCTATCTCGTTCGCATAGGAAATTGAATTATCAGCTGATCATGGTGTTTTGGATGGAAGTTGCTTTTGGCACGGAGGCGCTTTTTCTTTATCATCTTAAGCAACTCTTAAACGTCAGAGACACCGGGAAATAAAGCTGAATGTAACAGTTCACCATCTCCAGCATCCGAAACGGCGGAACCCGGAGAAATCCGCGTTATTATGAACAGATGATGGTCATAAGTGGTGATCTGTTTGCTTGCTGTTGAATCATCGGAAAGAAAGAAAACGTCAGGCGAGGCTCGTGCGAGTCACTGATAGTCTGATGTGTGTATGTTGACTTACCTCGGCCTGCGATCTTTGCCATAAATTGCTTAAGTGCGTGTGATGTAACTGGTTGGACACGAAATGTTCTTCGTTCGATGTAATAATTAGTAGCTTATGTGTTACATGTGATTCAAGAGTGAGTCCAAGGTCAGATTAAAGTGTTTGTTGTTGTTTTTCTTTTTTTTTTACAACAGACTGCAGTTATATACTTTATTCGCCTATATATTGGTTATAAGATAAATACCGTCTTGAAAGAATTCATGCTTATGGAAGTTGATAAAAGAGCAGCAACCTGTAACCAATTATTCCTGTGACTGACATACAGTTTACTCGTTTAATTTATTTAAGCTTTGTCATATTGACGTTTTTATAAGTGTGTATCTGTTATTCGTTTTAAAGTGTTATTTATAAGCATGGTGACAGTGGAATGCGTTGATAGCTGGATTGCATCACTTGTGTTTTGACATATCTGACGTCAGGGGTGTCGTGTGTCACTCAAACCGTGTTTAAAGTGTGTGGGAGCTTTTTAAAACATACTACTTCGTTATATTTGGACTGACTTGGTGATTTAACGGTGGATTATTCAAGATATCTCGAGAGGGAAGACTCAGATCTGGCACAGTCAGAGATCCTCGTTGATATTCCCAATTTCTTCCCGCCAATGCTGGATCTGGAGGTCGTTCCTGAGCGATCTTTGGGAAATGAACAATGGGAATTCGCATTAGGTGAGTGCGGGATCAGGTCAAAAGCTGAAGTAAACATTGCATGCTGAATTAGCAAATGCTAGACCATTTGAAATTGAACAGATTTATTTGACATTACAGTCAGTTGCCATCTGGATTTCATAACTGCATCACGTTCTCTTTGACACGTTCACATCTGAGGTTCACTTGATCTGAAAAAGTCTCTGTTACACTGAATTTTTTTTGTCCCTCTATTTTGTTTCACTAGGGCTGATAGAGGAACATTCAAAGAAAACATAATATATATTAAATAGAAATATATTTAACTCATTATGATGAATAGAATCAGGCATTATCGCAAAGGTATCTTGCGATAACTGAATGTATTTATTTTGACATTTGATACCGACATTATCCAGTTTATTTCCTTTATACACACTACACAATAAAATACATGGGAAATAAATATGGGGTTATTATCTGGTTATATTTGTATTGTTTTAATAATCGAAATAATTGTTATTTATCTTAAAACGTCCGCCAAGAAAACAGTCTATTAAAAAACATAACATTTACAAACTACTTAGGCCCGTTCGTATCAAGAACGATAATGAGATTAACGATATTAGAGTCCACATCAACGAACGATAACGTTATGTTTATTCAGTTATGCTATTAACAAATTGCAGCGTGCGTTTTAAAATATGGATTAATTTGGTTGACTGTCAGTGTTTTCTATCACTTTTAAGCTGGAAATGATCTGCTACTTTTTTTATGCGTGTAATAATAAATTATTATAAACGCTGACAATGATTTACCCTATATGATTGTGTTTTATGCCCTGTAATTATCATGTTTTTACTATACACCTTGTACAGCTGTTGAAGCCACTTCTTTCATCATCATGTTAATGTGAACTGAACAGTTTGTCTGGATTTGTTTCCAGGGATGCCATTGGCCCAGGCCATTTCAATATTACAGAAACACTGCCGAATCATCAAAAATGTCCAGGTGCTCTACAGCGAACAAGTACGGATCTGCCATTATTATGTCTACGAATGTCTATGTTGTGAGGTTTTTATCTAAGGCATTGAAGTATATGGATCAATTTGTATCCTTATCTGACCTGTTTCTCTCCCTCAAACAGATGCCACTCAGCCACGACCTCATTCTCAACTTGACTCAGGATGGAATTAAACTGCTGTTTGACGCATGCAATCAGAGACTGAAGGTGAGAGGTGACGTGTGTGTGAGAGATTTTGGGCTAAAATGTGTTTATTTTTTTCCCTACATTGCAAATATATCTCCATTGAGTCAGTTTTGGTTTTGCAGGTGATTGAAGTGTACGATTTGAGCAAAGTGAAACTGAAATACTGGTAAGTTATCTTGTTTAGCCACACTGGTTATGGATTACATTTGGGTTTCACCCAGAATTAAGCTTGTAGATACTGATAGTCAAACCAAAAATTATTCAGACTCCAGATATAATTTTTTTTTTTAACTAGCCGGTGCAGGACACTATAGTTCATTTATGTAAGTGAGGATAGCAAAATAAAGTAAACCGTGACACATAATACCCAAAAATTCTTCGTACAGTGGACTACCAGTAAAATTGATTAAAAAAAATTCAGACCAAATTTTTAATTTGACACTTTGACCGGACCATGTTTTGTTACATACCTTTCTATCAAAGTTATCTGACACGGTTTAACTCTTGAGTTCTTGCCATATTTTATTAGCATTTTCTAAACTATAGCGAATAAACTGTGATAATCTGAGAAATGTTGAAGGTGTCTGAATAAATTTTGGTTTGACTGTATACTAAGCTCTACTGATAACTTATTTGTCAGCCACAGAAATGTAAAATGGCGTATTCCTCTGTTCATTACAGTGGAGTACATTTTAACTCTCAGGCAATAGCACCTACTATTGAGCAGATTGATCAGTCTTTTGGCGCTACTCATCCAGGAGGTGAGATTTATTGTCTGTGACAGTTATTTGTCCAGACTCCTTTTTGCTGTGTCTGTGTATTTATTGTGGGCTTCATGTTCTCTCTGTCCAGTCTACAATGCTGCCGAGCAGCTCTTCCACCTGAACTTCCGAGGGCTTTCCTTCTCCTTCCAGCTGGACTCCTGGAGCGAAGCTCCTAAATATGAGGTGAGACTCATGTTCGCTCCCTGTGTTCGTGCTGTACTATTAGATAGATGGAAATACCATGGTTCTGAATGATATCATATTCATGGATCATGGTTTTTAAATGGAACTTCAAAGCATACTAAGGTACAGCCATGGGATTGTATTTGGCATGATGTATAAACATGGTTTTTCCATGGTATTTTCCACTTTTTTGTTAGTGTGTACTGTTCTTTTCACATAATATTTGTTCTAGCCACAGACATATAGGAAATTAACCACTGCCTTAAAAATGTGGCTTATTCTATGTGATTGCTTTATAATAAAAGACATATAAAGCGAAGTACTTTATGTAGAATGATTGCAAAAAAATAAAGCACTATCGTGTTAGTAATGAAGGAAAGTAAAAGTAAATAATAATTTTTATTATTATTATTATTTAGGTATGTATTAATTATAAAATAAAAAAATTGACAATATTAATAATATGAACTACTTTATAATTAATGAAGTAAATTAAGATACATACAGATAAATACTGATTATTGCATGTAAACAAATAACATTTGTCAGTGTTATACTAGTGTAATTTCTATACTATTATAGTTTATTATTTTTATAATTTATTAATGTTTAATTAGCTTTTATTTTTGTATTTTCAGTTTACATTTTAATTTACTTTTTCAATTTTTCAGTTTTAGTTTAATTCTAGTGATTTGTTCATGTTCATTTGTTCATGTTTTTACATTTTTAGTTATTTTAAATGACAATTTAGGTTTAATTCATTGAATTTCAGTTTTAGTGCTTAAACATCAACTTCATTGTGTCTAATTTTCATTAAGTTTTTAATCTAAAATTTGTATTTCATTTTAGCTTTATTTCAATTAACAAGAATATATAATAGTTTATAATAGTTTTAGCTTCAGATAATGATAATAACCCTGACCCGTGTATGAATTTATCTAAAATACGTTACTGTGGTGATGTGAGCATCTTTTCACCAAAAGAGACACCTGCATAGACACCACATTCTACTCCTAGTTGTTTTGCCTTGACAGCCTAACTTTGCCCATGGCTTGGCCTCCCTGCAGATTCCCCATGGGGCCACTGTTAAACGGATGTACATTTACTCTGGAAACAACCTTCAAGAAACCAAGTAAGAGCCATGCACGTGTTTGGATATTTGTGGAGTTTGTGTAAGTAAAATGCCATATCATCACTAATGAATGATTACAGCTGTATACTTTTTAGCATGGATGTGTTTACTTACCTACCCTAAAGTTCAAAGTCATTGTCTTATTATGTCTGTTTGTCATTTTTATGTGGCCCAGGGGTGCGTTAATCTGCATTTAGTCTGAGACCTTGGGCATCTAATTTTGATTTTTCAGTTTAAGCACTTGTTAAGAACGCTGTGGGTTGCATTCCCTCAAGCAGCGAACATTGTAAATTATATATTTCTTTACAGGGCTCCGGTGATGCCTCTGGCCTGTTACCTTGGTAATGTGTATGCAGAGAGTGTGGAGGTGATGAGAGATGGGGCGGGACCGCTGGGTCTCAAACTTCGTTTGCTCACCGCAGGTATTGCAAGCAACCCAAATGCATTAAACTAATGTCAGACATCATTATACAGTGTTTTTAATAAACTATATTTAAAGCACACATTGTAATAATATTACATTTGAAGTATCAATAATGATGCTCAGAATATGGTTAACTCAAGTACATCTCAGTACAGTGAGTGTCATATAGATGCTTGTAAGAAACCTTTTCATCTCTACTCTCGTCCTGTACTTTGTAACCATTACAAACAAATACTTCTTGTCTGATCATACTTAATTCCACTCTAATTTCTATATTTTTTTTTAATATGCTATTAACAAATATGTCCTGTTTTGATGAGAGCAACAGTTCCCTGTTTTCTGGCGTGCTTCTGTGTTTAAAGGCATGCCATGACATGTTATTCCCAAAGTTAAGCAGTGCTTAGCAAACCAGCATAAGTAATGTGTGCTTCTGGGATAAATAAACATTTGTGCTGATTATTGTTTGATTGTTAGTCATCACCAACATAAACAAACAACATAGGTTTATTTTATCACTATAGCATAAACCACAGAGCTGGCATAATCATAGATGTATTGATCTTAACAAAGATGTTTATATAGCTTCTATTATGCATTTTTTTGGAAATCTTGTTAGTGATCAGTATTGTGTGAGTTTAACTATATAGTTCAGTGGTTCTCAGTTGGAGGGCCGTGACCCAAAAATGGATTGCAGGTCTGTTATGATAGGGGTCGCTGACAGCAGAGAAAAACAATAACAAATGCAAACCATAAACTGCAACTATGTAATCATGCATTTTTATGAAATATTTTACAGTTAATAAATAATATTCTTTTGATAATTAACTCATTATTAAAATCATTTATCATAAAAAGGTAACAAAATGTCTTTAAAAACAATATTATTTTTAAGGATGTCTACTCTACTGTTCAAAATTTGAGGTCAGTAAGAAAAAAAATCATGTAACACTGAAGACTGCTGAAAATTAAGCTTTGCCATCACAGGAATAAATTACAATTTAAAATTAGTTCAAATAGAAAATAGTCATTTAAAATTGTAATAATATTTCACAAGATTACTGTTGTTACTGTATTTTTGTTCAATAAATGGAGCCTTGGCGAGAACAAGAGACTTATTTCAAAAACGTTAAAAATCTTACTGATCCCAAATGTTTGAACAGCAGTTTATGTTTACTTATGTTTTTTTTAACCAATTTTACTGATGCCTTGATGTCCACAGTAAAATCTTGGTGCTGTAATCCTGATTATAAGTGATATCTAGTGATCCAGTAATAATAGAAAATGAACTGGTAAACAGATATGCTGTTTGGAACACTGCTTTTTCATATTGTTTGTTTTTACTTTTTCAGGATGTGGCCCGGGAGTGATGGCTGATACGAAAGTGCGAGCCGTTGAGAGAAACATCTACTTTGGAGATTCTTGTCAGGATGTTTTGAGTGCTCTTGGCTCTCCACATAAGGTCTTCTACAAATCAGAGGATAAGGTAATGACCAAACCTATTTATACAAAACACGGCACATTATTCTCAGAATGAGCAAAGCCACATTCTCAAAAATAAACTATCACATTCCGTCTCAATATTTATTCTGTTTGTATTGAACTATCTTTTCCTTTTTTGTACGTCTCAGATGAAGATCCATTCACCCTCCCCTCACAAGCAAGTCCCGTCCAAGTGTAATGACTACTACTTTAACTATTATATTCTGGGAGTTGTGAGTATCATTTTTAGATTTGTAGATTTTGTTTGTTTAGTTTACATAAACCCTTGAACTTTGAGCAATTATTCTCTCTATATCCTTCAGGATATACTGTTTGACTCTACAACCCACCTGGTCAAAAAATTTGTCCTACACACCAACTACCCTGGCCATTACAACTTCAACATGTGAGTCTCGTTTCTCTGCTTTTATTGTATTATGTATTATAGCATTGTAAATATTTGGTTAAGTATCTATTTCACTGTTGTTGGGAAGGTCATTCTGGAGGATTTGCAGTCTAGGCATATTGATTGAATATTGATTTTCATTTAATAATGCTTGCAGTGTTTAGCAATGTGTGGTTTGAGTATCATATTCCACTTTATGACACGAGAACATCATAATAACTGCCCTTTATTCCCATCTCAGATATCATCGGTGTGATTTTAAGATTCCTCTCATCATTAAAAAAGGTTTATATCACATTCTCTGAACTAGATTGGTATTCTATTGTGTTTTGTGTTTGTTTCATTATTTAAACTGTGTTTCAGATGGGGCAGATGCTCAGAGTGAGGACTGCATTCTGACCACCAACAGCAAAGTGAGTTCATGGACTTCATTGTATAGTCAACACATACTTTACATGCATTAGATGTTATGCACTACTGTGTGTGATAAATAATTCATATAAATTTTTAAGTGAGTACTAATTATGTTTTCAACTTTTGCACTCAGTGGGATCAGATTCAGGAGCTGCTAGGACACCCCATGGAAAAACCAGTTGTGCTACACAGGTGAGAGCCATAGGGTAGAGATGTGGCCACATGAATTCATTGTTATTTTAGTATTATTTATCAACAAGTATAGTATTTATTAATATTTTAAATTAGCTTTTATTTTTTTATATTTGAATTTTTTTATATATTTATTTATTTAGTTGTATATGCTTTTGACATTTTAATTAGTTTTAGTTTAATTTAGTTTAATTTTAGTTTTATTTAATATTTCTATATAGTTTTATAGTTGTATTTTATGTTATGTCAGCTTTATTTCATTTACTGAAAAATTTTTAATTGTTTTAATTAAAAATAACAACACTGGCTGAATAAAAAAAAAAGTCTGTGGTTTTTCACTTGGTTTAATTCGAACTACAGCACACAGACACCTCTGCATATGTAAACCTATTTATAATCTGTAATTAATTGATTAATTGTGCACTGATGTGCAGGTCATCATCTGCAAACAACACCAACCCTTTTGGTTCCACATTTTGCTTTGGACTACAACGGATGATATTTGAGGTATGCGACTGGGTCAGCTGTGAGTGTACTGTTTGTTTTACTTAGTCAGCCTGTATAAAAAGTTGCTTTGTAAAATAAAAATAAATATATCAATTTTAGCAGATTTGGTATTCACACAGCTGTTGCAGCTGTGCTATGTTCACAGTTGAGTGGAAATATCATTGGCACTTACTAGGGATGTACTGATATTAAGCACTTTATTTTACAGTCCTATTCCACATGTACATACCATGTACTTATTAAAGTAATTACAATAACTGGGTAATAACTAGGTACGTACTCCTAAACCTAACCTTGACCCATGTAGTTGCCTTATATTACCCAGTACTTTCTGTAAGTACATGTACTGTAAAATAAAGTGGAACCAAAATTCTGTCAGTTAAGCATATAATTATTTTCATGTTATGGCCAGTAACCAATAAATGGCCACTATTAGAACTATTTTATTTTAATACTTTAAAAAAAAAAAACATTGAAAATCAGTCATTCTAAATGCTGTAAGTGAATTTAGGCATTACACAACATTATATTATACATTATAAAAAAATGATATTCATTTAGGAATTTGTTAAAGATAACATTATTTATAAGAGCGCATTAGATAACTGCAAAGTTATTTTAAATGAAAATAGGGGAAATAGGCATGCACTATTAAAGTCACCGTGAACTTTCTTTTTTTAATGGAATATTACAGTATTTAATATAAATGGATGTATCTGTGCTAGGGGTGTGCGATATTGACAAAATAATATCTATAATTTCTGTGATTTTATCGATAACGATAATTAGACGATGTTTTACTGAGTGTGTTGTTGTGCTGGTATATTAAGGACTACCGTGGACAGCTGACTCCTAAAGTTTTTGATATTCTTCATATTCTGTGTGGTCAGTGCACAGCAGTGATAGAAATTAATCTTTTCCAATAAGTTTAAAATGATTTGTAGCTTTTATGGGCATTTTTACCTTTATAAAGCCATTTTTTTCTAAATGCCTGCATCATCTTTTGAGTCAAATTCTTACATTTAATCAGTGAATTAGAATAATAAGACATTTGGGCTGTTACCAAGCAAAATAAATCAGTATTAATCTTTGCAATGCAGAGGGGAAACATAAGCTGCATCTGAAGTGGCATTTAGATGTATTATTTACACACTGTTTAATGCAGGACATGAATGAATTTAAACTGCAGTTACAAATGCATAAATAATGTTTTGATATTTTAAACATAAAACGTTGAATACTGATATTTGAAATGATTTAAAAATGAAAAGATACTTTAAATGTGAAATTAAAACCACCAGTAGGTGGCAGCAAATCACTGTTAATAAGTGAGTCATTGCGATTGAACCGAGTCATTTAAACCAGAGGTCCCCAACCACCGGGTCGCGACCCACTACCGGGCCGTGGAAGAATTCCTACCGGGTCGCGAGAAAGTTCTGGGGAAAATGTGGATAGATATGACGCTCTGTTATTTATTGTGCGTAAATGATTTTTCTAATTATTCTGTATTTTCGTTGTATGCGATTGATATCGAGTAGCAATTTGACGATTTCATGTTAAATTAGTAAATAAAAGATTGCTCTGATCTGTCATGGCTAGGGCTTTAAACGGATCGCAGTTGATCCGTGATATACGGACCAGGTCCAGACCCCACCGTTCAGCATGTGATTCGCAGATTAATTTGCCAATTTACACGTTCAAGCTATTTAAAACCACAAGAAGAAGAAACGAAACAGAACTCAATTCGTTACTTGCGCGCTGTACTCGCACACACCCGAAGCGCGCACAAGCATAGAGACGTGTTTCAGACAGCGCGGCATACCGATTTGATTCCTCTTTCATGTATCCCTGCATTTAAGATACATATGCATGGGGGGTTGCGGTTACGTCGCAATATTCAAAAAATTTCTAATTTAAACCATGAAGGCGAGCCAATGGATATCACAAAAGCAACGTGCAAACTTTGCGCAATAGTTATGCCACGCCAGTGAACGTTTTAACTTCAGTCATACAGAAAGTGAAAGTAAAAAAAACTGATGGAGTTCTCTAAAGCTGCATTAACAGCGCATATTCTCTCAGAGACAAGAGACGAATCTTCTTCAACATGTGCTGATAACAGTATAAGTGAATAGACCTGTTTTAAAGACCCCATCCACAGTGTGAAAAACGCCACTCTTCGTGTGATATTAACTATAGGAAATTATAAAAATATATTCATTTTCTGCCCTGATATATTTAATTTTGTGATTATTCTAAATGCATTTTAATAGACTGAATCACGCAGTGAAAGAACTCTCTCTTAAGTGCGCACGCGCACTAATCTAACCTACTAGAATTCATCACGTAATGTATCTGTGCACTCTGTGTTTTGTTTGGCTTTTGCGATGTACTCGATAATGTAAAATCGCACATTGTTAAAATAACAATTACGATATTATCGCAGACGATATATATCGCACACTCCTAATCTGTGCACATCGTTTTTTTTTTTTGTTTTTTTTTTTTCAAATCATGTGGCCTTGTCATTTTTAATCAATAACTTCGCAACAACATATTTTCGCCATTTCTTGTTTAAGAAGCCATTTCACTTGGTTGTGTCAAAATAGGTGAAGAAAATGCTATCACAAATTTCAGTTTTTGCCGACTTTAAATATCCCAAACTGTCTGATACTGATTTTTAAATGAAAAAAGTCCCTATTATTGGTAGATGACTAATATGGTACTGATATATTAATCACCCCTAGATCAGTGGTTGCCCACTGAAGCTAAGCAGGGTTGAGCCTGGTTAGTACCTGGATGGGAGACCTCTTGGGAAAACTAGGTAGCTGTTGGAAGAGGTGTTAGTGAGGCCAGCAGGGGGTGCTCACCCTGTGGTCTGTGTGGGTCCTAATGCCCCAGTATAGTGACAGGGACACTATACTGTAAAAAGCACCGTCTTTCGGATGAGACGTTAAACCGAGGTCCTGACTCTCTGTGGTCACTAAAAATCCCATGGCACTTCTCGTAAAGAGTAGGGGTGTAACCCCGGTGTCCTGGCCAAATTCCCTCCACTGGCCCTTGTCTATCATGGCCTCCTAATAATCCCCATCCACTTGATTGGCTCTATGACTCTCTCTCCTCTCCACCGGTAGCTAGTGTGTGGTGAGCGCACTGGCGCTGTTGTCCTGTGGCTGCCGTCACATCATACAAGTGGATGCTGTACACTGGTGGTGGTTGAGGAGAGACCCCCCACATGATTGTAAAGCGCTTTGGGTGTACGGCAATACACAATAAAAAGCGCTATATAAATGCATCATCATTCATTCATTCATCATACATAACTAAGCACTTAATTATTGAATCTCATCTCCATGTTGTTGCTGTGTTGTTACAGGTCATGCAGAATAACCACATAGCTTCTGTGACTCTCTACGGAGCGCCTCGTCCAAGTAGCCTGGCCCGTGCCGAGTCGAGTGCCCACTGAGGAAACCGCCATGCCCACAGTGTCCGTCAAGCCCTGCAGAGCCTCTGAACTGACCAGTAGAGTGTGCCTTCACTCACTGCTGCCATCACACAAGCTAAAGCAAGACATGCTGGGAGTTTCTCTGGAGTTGAACTCGTCCCCCCCTTCACATCTTAATATCGGTCTCCTCCTCCGATAATAGCATGGAGGCTGCCCTCAGCCTGCTAATGATCCCAGATAACCGTGCAAACCTGGCTTCGCCCCAAAGCTTTAACCCAGACATCCATCAACGTCAGCATCGTTATAATACTTGTAGATGCACAGTGATCCATTTCCACACAAGCATATTGTGTTTGGTTTTTTTTGCCTAACCTTCTAAAATTTCCATACCAGACGCACCAAAGGGCAAACAGTGAGCTGATTTCTCCTCTGCACGCTAAACACTTCAACAAAAACGCACATGAATTCAAGTTCATTTGCTTTCCGACGAGCAGAGGATAAGAGCAAAGTCAAAAGAGGACAAACTTTCGCAGCAAAATTCAACAAAGAGTGTGTTTTGTATGCATTTACGTAAGGTTCTAAGCACAAGCTAGCACAGTATGGATCCAGTGCTGTGAAAATGTTTTGTGGCACATGAGCAGGCTCCCATACACACGTAACGATTCATAAACTCATTTCATACCAAGTCAGCAGCACAGATTACCTCCCATTTCAATAGCGTACATGCGCATTATGGTTGATTCTGTTATTGTTTTGTTGTTCATGAGCGCATTCGTTTTGAACATTTGCACTAAAATACACCTAATTTACTTGATAATTGTCTCCTGTCCACTGAGGAACGTTTTAATTGCCGAGTCTCGGAGAGAAAGGACGGCGGGGGAGGGAACGACGACGTGCAATCTGGATTTCAAAGCTAGTAGCGACCCTGACTGGTGAGAAAAGCCATCCACCCATCGCTGTTTTTCCTTCCCGCTGAATGCCGTCAATATTGTTTGCGTCTTTTTTTGTCCACAGTACAAAGATGTGAAGTTCTTTTACCTTATTCAGTATCTTAAAGTCTTAACTGCAGAATTGTCTTCTGTCGCCTGATTGCCAAAACGTTAGCCAAAGAAGAAGCAACAGTTAGCTCTCTGTCATTTTAAATTCACATCGTAAGAACATTCCCTTTTGATTTGATCCATACAGTCCCTGAATTGTTTTTAGCATAGCAGCTCAATCGATTGATTGGTTTTTAATGCTTTAAAGCTTGCTTTCTTGCTTTTTGCTCTACGGATTTGTTGCCGTTGTTTCCGTAGAAAGTAGACATGATGTTTTCTGTAGCCATGTCCATGTCTGTACAGATCTGTAAATAACGTACACAGTTTTCATTGTTTCAACGGTACCTTATCAGATCAGCTGACATCTGGATCTCCCCTACAATGCTAACATACTGTGAGCCCTTGAGGGACACTATAGCAGCTTCCCTCCACTGTTGTCCTGGATGAAGTTGCCTACATTTGACCACTTTCAGGAGGATTTAACGATGATGACTAGAGTGCTTTATCTTTAGTAGATGGTTTGTTCACCTCTAACTACTGTTCATTGCTGTGCTGCCTGGCAGCGTAGCCACCCATAGCTGTCAAGCTCCAGTTCTCTGGTGTCATTCCCACCTCCCTTCAGGCTTCTGCAGTGTGTGGTTCAGGCTAATTCGGGCATTTTTAGCTTTCTGTTACATTAACTTCTCATTAACTGTGCTGGAAAGCCGTCAGTGGTGTTTCTAATATATTTTACCCTTAGCTTTTGGTCATTTAAAAGGAAGATGCTATTAACATTGTGCCTCATCTCCCACCGAGCCTGTCTTGACTTTTTCTCTGTAAATGAAATCGTTTGAAAAACTGCTTTGTGTATGTCTGAGCATGTAAAGCTAAATTGATAGTTATAGTCCTTTTGTTTTGAAAATCGTACCTGGTTATTAGAGGAACTAAGAAAAAAAACGAAGAGTATTGAACTTTTGTCATGAAAGGCTAGTACTATGGAAGTTTATTTCCGGTATAGAAACACAACAAAAATTGTGACATTTTAATTTCATAATTCTGACTTTTTCCTCAATTCTGAGTTTATAACTCATAATTGAGACTTTTTTCTCACAATTCTGTGAAAAAGTTAGTTGTGAGATGTAAACTCAGAATTCTGAGGAAATAAAGTCAATTGCGAGATGTAAACTTGCAATTAGAAGTATAGAACTTGCAATTTTGAGATGTAAACTCACAAGGAAGTGAGGAAAAAAGTCTGAGTTGAAGAAAAAAGGTCAGAATTGCTGGAAATAAGCTTCCATAGTTTACTCTGTTCAAAATGCAGCATACAAAAAAAATAATGTTATGAGTCAAAAATATTAAAGAACATGTAGATGGCCCTTCATGATTTGAGGTTCACTAAGTGGTCGTGGTGTTTCTATCAAAATACAACCTGTACTTTTTGAAAACGGTGTGAAGTTCCACTTTAATGAGTTAAAAGTGAAATATGGTTAGATCTTAACACTGTTTAGGGCTGAGGATCAGATTTAAAATGCACAATTGGAACCTCCGTTGTCAATAAGGAATAACGCAACCGCTGTTTTAGTGTCATTTAGGGAGTTTTACTATGGGTGGAGTGTGGTCTGATGGGCTGATTGCCTGCCCAATCTCAGGTGGATTTTTTTTTTAATGCCAGGAGCAAGTGAATGCTTAATTTTCATCAAATGGGTTTTGGCTGTATTGTTTCCTCTTCAGACTTTATCCTATTTTTGCATCGGAATGAATGATCGTCCTGAGGATTGTAATTAGAAATGGACAACCTCCATACAGTGTAATGCGCATATTAATGCTATTGTATCCCTCTATATTGTATGTTCTTCCCCATCCTCCAAAGTGATTATTTTTTGTGGATTCAGTACATTTAACCCATTTCTGGAAATGGGATTTATCCTCGATTAAAAAAGTGTGTATCTAAATTGATTGCAATGTGGTGTTTTGTATCTCAGATATTTTTACTTCTGTAGATTTAAGGAACATGTATGCGGAAGATCAACATTATCAGGCTTTTTTTTCTTTCTTTTTGTTTTGTTTTTAAAGCAATAATCGTTGCGTTGATGGATAATAAATCAGAATGGTCTGGAGTATGTTTGTCAATAGCTCAGAATGGTGCAACAATGCTGTGACCATTGGATTTTAGTTTCCTCGTTGAATCTACTGAAAGCATTATCAATTTTTTTTAACTGCTAATTTTGCATTTTGTTCATTTAAACTGTTACAGTGTGGTCAACAAAAATATTTAAAGAATGGATGTAATAAATATGGAGGGAAAGAATGGACGCATCCTTTGTCTTTTGTTAAAAAACATCTTTTTTATTCACTTTAAAACAAGCTCAAAGTGTAGTAGTGTTCATGTTCACAGCAGGCTACTTACCAAATTCAATCATTTAATTCAGTTTAATCTGAATCCAAAAGACAGCAGATCATCCAAAACAATACAGCACACTAATCAAAAATAGTGTTCCGTTTGATAAATACTGCCATTTTTCTAATAAAGAATATATACAGTAATAGCCAGTACTTTTTGAAGCATGAGAGCATCAGTATCAACATAACATTAGTGTCCATTTTGTGCATACAAAATGTGTCTGATTCCCTTGGGATTCCTATACAACATCTCTATCATTCTGCTAAAGTCTACAGTAATAGAGGAATAGTCTGAGTGTTACACGATACATCCATGAAACTATTTGTTTACAAGGATAATTTTTAAAGAACCATCTACAGAAGCTTTTGCAAGCTTTTTTTGTTTGTTTTGCAATTCTTAAACAGTCTTTTAGATGGATAGTTCACCCCAAAATAACAATTTTGTCATCATTTACTCATCCTCATGTTGTTCCAAACCTGAAATTTTCATATACATTCAGACATTGTGTGTCAACACAGATCACTCTAAGTTTGATGCCAAATCTTGGCTTGAAAGAGATTTTCAGTGAATAATGACTTAACTATCTCACACAAAGCTATTGTATTGCTTCAAAGAACTTGAAATATAATGTTCATCATCCAAACCTTGCACACAGTCAGATGCGTCAAAACACCTCAAAATGCTTGCTACGGATGTGAAAAATGCAGAAAATCAAACCCAATCTGAATTTTTTTATGACGGACAAAAGTTTCGGAGGCAGTGTGTAAATGTGATTGACACAACGTGAGGTCGCATTTATTTTTTAACGTGCAAAAATTTCTGACTCAGTGTGCAAGGACCTTAAGAGTTGTGAGGATCATTAGATGTTTTCTTTGAATAGAAAAGAACAGTCCAACATCTTCAAATAAACAATCATATAAAGAAGTCCACACATGATATGTGGGGAAAAAAACAATATATTGTGACCACAAATTAAGATATAGTTCAGACAACTTATTAAATCAGTCCTTCATATTTTTTTTAGGTAAATCACAGCGAAGTTGTACTAATTAGTTCCCTCACTGTAATTGTTAAATTCTGGCCTTGATTTAATGAAAATAAAGGAGCAAATAAATAAAACATAGCCACAATTTAAGAATTCATTCCCATTGTGATAAATTGTTCTCTCATTTTAATTCAATTGTGGCCAGGTTGTACTAGCCTTGTTTTAGTTTGTTTTAGTTTGTTCTAGCCTTGGTTCTATGTTTTATTTTCAAAGTACATTCATTATCTTGGAGTTAATGTTCCACAAACACTTTCATCCCATAGTCGTTGTTCCTAAGCTTTTCCTTTGCCTTGTTCTTAGCTGTCTTCCCAATCTTGTCCCTCCAGTGAAAGGGAAAAACCGTGGGATCCTGACTGCTGTGACACTGAAGGTTAGGGTCATGCAGAAGGTTCCACATGAGCCAGATCTGTGGGACCGTCAAGCTGTGCACCACCATCAGCTCTCTGTAGAAGCAAGGGTCGAAGACCTGGAGGTGGGGTGCAGCGGACGGTCTTACGATTCCAAAGGTGCGGAAGCCCTCATGACGAGTCGGCTGAAGGCCGATCCTGAATAGACACATGCCTAGAAAGACATCATCAATGGGGAAGAGCTCCACCTCTTGGCAGGCGAGGTGGAGCTTCAATGCGGTATGTCCTGACATGACAAAACCGCCTCCACCCGCATAGGATGGGTAGATCCCCTGGCCGTAAATAAACTCTGGGACAAAGTACTTACTGTTGCGTCTGCGAATTGGTTTTGCATTGACGATGATGTCTCCAACAAAAAGATCATTATTGATCTCTTGACCCTCAAGCATCTCCAGGATATTGTCAATGTTCACATACACATCTGCATCACCCTTAAAAATAAACTTCACTTTGGGACAGCTCACATTGATCCACTGTAGGAAGTGGATTTCTTTTAGTGTCAAGTTGAAGAAGGTGTCTTCAAAGTCCCACAGGAGGATATCGCTAAAAGTGTGACTCTCATATACCAACAGTTTGTCCCACAACGGGAGCGCTGTTTGATTTTGGGGCACACCGAGAAGAAAAACTCGCTTGACGTTCACGTTGTTCTGGGACACACCTTCTCGTCCCCATGTGCGTCGAACAACCTGACGTTTGTCAAAGTCCGTTGCTACTGATTTTATGGCGATCAGCATGTAAGGGGCTCCTTCTGGTCCAGAACACTTTGTTGGTTGATCGATTAGCAGCTTGAAATCCCGTTGGTCTTTCTTTCTAAGGTAATCGTCAAAGTCAAAGGAAGCAAGTGTTGGTTGCAGACTTGCTGTCGTTGAGGGCTGGCGAAATTTAGACTTTGCTTTGCTACGTGCTTTTTGAGATTTGACCTTTGATGCTCCTTTAGGCTTGAGCTGAACCTCAGGTTTGCAAGGAGGTATGTCTGGAGATTTTGAAGGAACCGGTTTTGTTTGCTGTCCCATTGATGCTCCACTGAGGAGGGGTCTCGAGCTGGTGGGCCCCTGTTCAATGTGCAAAGTCCCCCATACAGGCATTATTCTTTGATGTGTATATAACAGCAGAAAGAGAAGCACCAGCAGAATCAGGGAGCAAAGCACATCTCCCTTTACATAGACCCTTCTCATGATGTGACAGGTTTCAGTGTTATCTTTCCATGAAATTCTGCAGAAGTCTCATATTCCTCCTAAAGTATTTGGATTTTCTCACAGCCATAGTAGATTCTGTACAAAATAAATAACAAATTTTCCTCCTAAAAATAAAATCTTAAAAACGTCTTTTTTTTAATAAAATTTGCAGGTATAAGACGTTAAAATTAATTTCCTATTGTGTAAGATATGTCTGAGTATGCCTTACCACAGTCATCCTGGATGTCACGAAACAACAGAAGACACAGGATATTACTTGACCAAAGTTATGCTCCATAAACAGCCAGGACTGCATACTTCTATGAAACAGGATACGCAAACAATTTATAACAGGATCCACATCTGACATCTGTGACAATCTTGCAAACTTAAAAATCTTTTCAGGCACTTCAAAGTAAAATAAATGTTGATACTGTTGAAAGAGCTTAACCTGGTGTCTCTTTCATGTGTGATATCCACAGAAAATGCTTAAATGCAGTTGCTTTCCAAGTTCTCAGTCAGTTTTTTTTTTTTTTTTTTTTTTTTTTAAAAAGGTGCCTATCACGACAAAATTCAGTGTGTCAACACCACAAAATACCTCTTTATTATACAGATATAAATAATGCTTCATTCCTCAAATCCTCTATTAAATGATTCAGAGGGATTCCGAGTATTGTGAGAGGCTATTATTTGTCTTTTGAAAGATTTCTCCATAAGATAGACACTTGGCCTGCAGTCTGATGATAAAGCCTGCTCTTGGAAATTTTGATTAGTTCCATTTCGTAAATTAACATCGTTACGCAAGTAGGCGGTGAGTGTCTTTTTTGTGTTCTGAGTCACTGAATCATTCAGTCATTCGATTCGTTAAAAAAGACCATAGTTCAGTTGCCATAGTGTACTAAAACACCCCCAAAAGAGTTTTACGCATTATTTTCACACAAATTACAACATAGCAACACTTTTCTGTGTATTTACTCTAACTGACTTTTAGCATGCTTTGAATGAACAAAATCTGGTTCAGTTCAAACGACAAAAGTCATTATTTGCAACCCTGAGACTCGACACTCGACTCGTATGAATCTGTGCACGGTCTTGGAACAATCCGTTCGCTTAAAAGATTCATTCAAAAACAAACGAGGCTCCACATACACATATTTTTAGGCACTCTTGTGTAATTCAAACATTTAAAATTCACTTTAAACAAGTATAATTACACTTTAGGATAAAATGTTTTAAAAAGTGCTAAACACTGCCTCATAGAGTTGAATATACAAACTTATCCTTAGTCTTTAGGCATACAAGTTATGAAAGTGCGCATGCTTTTCTTTTTTCAAGCGCATTAATTTTGTATGACATTTTCGAGTTCAGATCTGTCTTACAGTGTCTCAAACTTTCATTTACAAGACTTACCCAGATGAAGGCGTACCAGGAGAGCAATGACAAGACAGCACTGCAACCAGATCCAAACATCTGCTTCCACTACTAAAGCTGCTGCGTGTGCATTTTTCAGAAAAAAATAAAATAAAAAAACTTTTCCAGCTCCTACGCTACGTTACTAAATACATAAACTTTCTTCATATCAGCCATGTTCGGAGGACTGTATAGCAGTCATAAGCGCAGGACTTTTCTAAATGCACATTTTCAAAGAACAGCTCTTTCGTTGATCACGTGACAGCTCGGAGATTGTTGGATGCGTCGCGCGCCAGACGCCAGCGCAGCAACTGGAAGCGGGAACGCGTAACAGAACTGTGAATTTGGTAGACTCGTGTCCCATAACCGCCCCTTTCTATTGTCCATAATGGAAAACAAACCTGCTTAAGCTTCAATGTTAAACAGCACAGAGGGGAAAAAACAAATACATTTATATAACAATTTAATTCAGATCTTGCTTGTGTATACAGATATAATACCAGTCGTTTTACACACACACATTGCCTGGTACACAAAATACAGTCTCTTTGGCTATAGATTTGTCTAAGACTTTACAGTACTGACAGACCAAGCCAGTTATTCCTCTAAAACAAAACTGCTGCCAGTGAGGCCTGGAATCCAAATATATCCCCTCGTGCAGGCTTTTTCATTTCCCACCAGGTTACTGGGCACTTTCCAAGCCAGTTTTGAGGTCTCTGTGGTCTGATATTCCAGACTTTTGTGCTTGAAGGACATTTAGGACCAGATCTTCCTCAGGACGAGGCAGTCCCTGCTCTCATGATCTTGAAAAGAGCATTGATGTTGTTGTTCTTGATGGCATCCCGACAGGCAGTGATAACCTGAGTTTTGGGTTTTCCCACTGAAAAATATATAATATATCATAAATAAATCTGGCACAATTAACTGGCAGACAGCAGAGGAAAGCCTTGTTTTGCTTTCCAGATGCACGTTCCTATATGGTGAGATGTGAAAATCGACTACCACGGATGCGTCTTTTTTAGAAAAATTCACTCACCTCTCAATCTCCCTGCCCTTTGGATGGCCTGGTTAACTGATTTTAGCCGGGCAAGGAGGGCGTTGTGATTATTAGATCTGATTTTATATTCGTTAATCAGATCTCTGTTGAGGTCATACAGCTCAATATAGCGTTTCTTCATGTTTCTCCTAGAAAACAGAACTTAGTGTGAGTACATGATTAGTACATGTGAGAACTGATTAATCAAACTAGGGATGCTTACCAATCACCCATGAGTCTGGCATCTTCTGCCTGCACCAGCATATTTCTTATGTAGTTGGAATGATCTGCCATTGCTGCTGTGAGCTTTTGATGCACTGAGTGAAACTCATCCACCTAAGATGAATATAAAACATTATTTACAGCTAAAAAATGTTTTCAAAAAACTTTATGGTGATGCTGCTATTCCTAACCTCAGTGAGAGTGGCTCGTAGCTCTTTGAAGTAGACAGGAAAGTCAGCTTCAGCCTGTAAGTCTTCTATAGCCAGAAAAGAGGCAAGTGACTGGACCAGATCTCCTGCCAGATCAATGTCATCTGTTCTCAGCATGATCTGATGAGGCAGAATTAAGTTAGAGATTTTGGAATAATGAAGAGAAAGTAGCTCAGAAACAGTGACAAACACACAACAAAAATACCTCTCCACTAGGCTGCATGTTGATTTTCAGGAGACCTCCTCCACGTAGTGCGGTGAAGGTGATGTCTGGACTGTCAATGCCCTCGGGCAGCAGAAAGTTCTGGTTTAGCCACATGACCACCTGCAGACATAGATGCATGCCTCATATTTCATCAATATACCAGGTTTTTTTTGTGATGTCATGCACACAGTTCCATTATGAGTGTGTCCTTTTACCCTCTGTGGTCTGTCATTGATGCTGAATGTGACTTTTCCTGTGGGTTGTGCGGCTGAAGGGTCAACGTTAAGGTCATACATGGAGAAGCGAGGCAGCTGACGTGTGATCTCAAATACGTGGAACTGTGTACTGGAGTAAATGGGGAAGAAGAGAGAAAAAGGAGAAGCGATTTATGATACCTTCACTTTAAACTTAAAATAACCACCGATTTTCAAGCATGTTTGGACATTGAATGACTCCTCATTTTTTTGAGTTTGTCAATCGTCATGATGATATTCCACATGTGTGTACCTTGTCTTCCCTCCCACGAAGGCTTTAATATGAAGGTCCACTGGAATGTCTTTTGGAGGGATGATGGGGACACGGACACAGCCGGAGAGATTTTGAGCGCTAGGATGAACCACATGACTCTCGCCTTCAAAAATCCCTTCAGCAAATATCAGCACGGCTCTAATGATGGTTTCTGAAGGAGGGCAGCACAAAGAATTTCACTTAAACATCTTTTAGAACTTCATTTCAGAACATCATTTAAAACTTCATGTCTATGGAGCCCCGCTCATGACATGCAGGATAAAAAATAGATACTGTGAGAATTAATGAAGAATTCCTTCTCTTATTTTAACTCACATCCACACTGGACTAATTTGTTTCTTCATTTCAGCTAAACTGTGGTCATGGTCAATCAGAGTTGACATATTTTAATGAGGCTTTAAGACATGCCTATATATTTTTACTAAAAAACTATAATAGATCAGTTAGAGCAGGTGAATAGTGGTGCAACAGAGTTAAGGTGGATTAACCGTACCATTCGGAGTGGAGATGTTGAGCTCTATGTGTGCTCTCTGGCTCTCTGAGGCTCTTCGTACAGACAAGGCTGTCTGGAGCTGCGTGTTGGCTGGAATTACTCCCATCTTAGATTCCCCCTCAGAAACACCAGGAAGAGCCTAAATCAAACAAATCTCACTGACCAAAAATCAGAACATCCAGAACATCAATGTCCATCAAAAACATTTTAACTACAGCATGTATAACCTTAGCGTTTTCCTCGTAGTTTCGTAATTCCAGCATCAAGTTCTGTTTACGTTGGCTCAGCTCCCTGATCAGGTCTTGTTCTACACTTGCATCCATTAGGTTTCCCTTCATCTCCTTACTTGCAGGCAGATAGCCACGTACTGTAGGACGACACATTAATTTGATGAGGCAATTTTCAAAAGCAACATGCACTTACAATTAAGTTCTGTCATCTTACCTTCTCCCTCCACAGAGGTGCATATAAGCTGGATCTGTCCATCCATGCGGTAGTCTCCCTCAACAACCCCAGCCACAGAGGATGAGAAATTATCCTTGAAGATCACCTCACCAGTGCGATCACTGCGAGCATCAATCTAGACAGGGAATCATTTCATTTGAACAGTACTGCAAAAACCTTGCAAAGGAAACTGTGAGTGTCATTGCTAAGACTGACCTTTCCATTGGACCACCCAGTTATGAGCTCAACAACACCATCGGCATTAAGATCAAAGGCATGGATACTCATAGCATGATTTTTAGACTATGAGAAAAAATAAGACGCTATATCAATATAATTGAATTTTGACTCATTTAAGTTAATGCATAATCTTGCTTGTCTAGGAAAAATGGATGATTTAGGTTTAGTTTAGTTTTTTTTTTCCCGAATACTCGAACCGAAACCGAAATAACAATAACACTCACAATGAAAATGAAAAAAGAAATAATATAAGGTATAGTTTGAATGGACCACTATGCACTACCTTGATCCTCCAGTAGCGGGCAGTGCGGTCATACACTCCTACTGTCCCATTGGCCAGAGCATAACCAAACCTGCTGCCGTGCATGTGACAAAGCGACGTGACTGTCTGAAAGGAACAGAAAGCAACAACTGTATAAATAAGAAAAAAAAATCCCAAAAATTTCGCAATAATCAACCAACGTTGTCTCAGACTATTTTCATAATCCATACCTCATTTTCTGCCATCTCAGTCACTAGTTCATCCTCTCTAAACACCCTGATGTCAAAGTCCTCTGAGCCAACGAGAAGCTGGAAAGATGTGATGTATGGTGACTTCATAAAAGCAGTATTTTATAATCAAAACAAATATATTTTGTCATTATTAAGTGAAAGCAAGAAGTATAATGCCTCACCTCATTCTTGCCATCTGCAGTGAAGTCACAAAGCACAAGTGATCGCACATTATCTCCAGTCACCTTAAAAAAAAATAAAAGTATATCTATAAATACATTTTTTTCAGATATATTTTGAAAACAGAAAGAAAAATGATCTTACTGTCCAGAACTGGTCATTTCCCTGAAAGTCAAAGCCTTGCAGAGCACAATTTCCTCCAATGATGGCGAGGGGGGACTGGATATCTCCTAGCTTTCCCAGAACAATGGCATTGGCCCCATCTGTCACCTGTTATACAACAAGCATGTGACAAAATAAGAACCACTCATATACATAATCTATCTATTAATCTCTTGATATCAGTGAGCTAAGGAATCCAGTCTAAATTAAGTAAATGTAGCTGTATATTGTATATGAGATGTGTCATATAAACCTTGCCTTACCTCCTTGTAGAAGATGTCAGTGTTGTCATGCACGTCATAGGCCAACAGGTTGGTCTGAGAGCCGACGAGCAGCGTGTGTCCTGTGGTGTTGGGCCCCAGGGTACCAGCCGTCAGACAGCTGACTGCCTGGTTGATATTGAGGAGTGAGATATCGGAGTCCTGGGTACTCTGACTCAGCCGGTGAGCTGCTGGCCTCTGGCCTCGAATGTGAGGGTTATGGATAAAAACCTGCATGGGTTTAGAAGTTAGACTTGATGGTAATGTATGGAAAAACACAAATAGATAAATACGTAGAAGACACTATGGAATCTTGTTTTGGCCACGAGACGAAAAAATAAAAAAGGTAATTTAGATGTTTTAATCGTGCAGTTCAGAATTTTTTATTCACAATTATGAGTTGATATCTCACAGTTCTGACTTTTTTCAGAACTGCAAGATATAAACCCAGAATTACGAAATATAAACTCAGAATTGTGATATATAAAGTCAACCACAGGAGCTGCTTGTCAAAAATAACATACAACAACCAAGGCACTACTAACATCAATTCCACTTGTCATAGAAGAAAACAAGCTTTCTGCATGAAATATTCTTGAGCAAAACTTATGCTTTGCAAATTTGTTGAATTTGCCATTGACGCCAAGGGGAAAAATAACTATTACAATGAGTAATACAATATAATATATTGTTACATAATATATAAAACTTTTAACTTACCTTCCCTGCTTGTGTGGCTGCTGTAAGGCATGGGTGTATCCCGTCATATTTTCCAATGGCAACCATTCGAGGGTTAATTTTATGGTTCAGTTTAAGAGTGAAGATGGGCACTAACATGGTGGCACAGCTCAACAGCAAGATCAGATCTGTTACTAACAAAACATAAATAAATAAATAAAACACCGTAAACATGTTATAACAATGGCTCGGTGAACATTCACAGCATATACTAGAAAATCTCCTACATGGATCAGAAGTCAATGATGTGGCATTATTGTAAAATAATATATATATATATTTAAAAAAAGAGTTTACTGGGTTTTGAAACTTTAATCAAATTTTTTCATTTCTAATATTAATTTTTTATGAGTAAATTGTTTGCCTCTGTGGTTATTTGTCAATTTGCAGTATAATGAAAAGAAATAGCGAGAAATTACTACAAGGGGTGCAAAAAGTAATAATTAGGGTACCAAGAAGTAAAACAGCCTTTACAGTTATGAAATGATTTAAAAATACAATTCAAAAGACAAACAAAACTGGAAAAAAAAAATCAATATAGCTATTAAAACTGGCTTAAACAGAATGTGATCATTAATTATTTTATTAGGGTTTACATAATTGGTTGATTTTTTTCCCCCACATATATTACTATGCTGAAATTTTGATTGCCTGTTGATTGCCAAATAGGGACAACAAGTGCTTAAAATTAGCTATTAGCAAGAAGCATATATTAGAGCATCTGCTGCTCAACACTGCCAAATCAACAATGAAATAAAGAAATAATCATTTACATAAGTAGAATGCATAAAAATGAACTGAAAAGCCTATCTGGGTAAAGAAGGATGAGACATCCAACCAGCTGACTGTGTTCAGGCTTTAGCAGTACTTTCTGTAGCCCATCTAACTACCCCTTCACTGGGTAATAGAATAAACAGCTTACTGTGCTTCTCGCCCCATGGGGCTTCCGTTGCCTAGCAACAGTGGGCAGCTTGTCACGGCATTATGAAGCCACTTTTGCTAGCATGCTATTCTTGCTAATCCTTTTAGTTTACATATCTGCTCACCAGGGTTTTTTTTTTTTTTAAATGTACTTTTACTTTGTTTTTCTACTTTAAGATATTAACTATGCCTCGCCGTTTGGATTTAAAACGAAGAATTTACATGCTATCGATGTGTTAGCGAGATTCATGCTGTGTATTCTCTATGCGCCGGCTAGGGGTGCTAACTCTGCGTAGCTACACAGAATTCGTGCAGAACCACTTTATATTGCGCTGGGAGATAAGTGCATATTGATAATGCCTTTACTGCAATAACCTTATGAGTTATATTAAATGGAAAATTGTCTTACCACAGCCGCTAGCTTGTTTACTGCCAGGTGATGTATTCAGGTTGTTACCTAGCAGGACAGACTGATGCCCATAACTTGGAGAGGATTGTTTTCAGGATGTGCAGTGAGCACGCGCAGGGGTCCTGATTTGAGAACTTAACAGAACGGCCATAATAAAAGCTGACAGTCTGGGATAAAGAATTAACGAATTATTAGAGGAATTTGTTCAGCAAATGAAAAAAGACTTGACCTGGATTTTTTTTTTTTTATATATATATATTCATAGACATCGACGGGCAGTGTTGGGGAGTAACTAGTTACATGTAACGGAATTACGTAATTTAATTACAAAATAAATGTAACTGTAATCTATTACAGTTACTGATAATTTTTTTATGTAAATAATTAAAAATAATTAAATTACTCTTAGGCTACTTATGAAAATGTTAACGATTACAAAAGGGGTTACATCTGAATTTTTTTCACACATATACATATTTGATTGATTTCTTTGCCAAATTGCATCGACTACTCTAAAATATGAAACACCAATGTTTAGGACACATGCTTATTCGATAACTGATTTATTTCCTATTTGGATTTATGTATATGCATTATTTTTTTAAGATTAACTGGGGGTTTTTTCCAAAATATTGTTAGATGCCAGTGTTTCCTATCATAGCAATGTATAGATTTGATTTTAAAAAACAGTACCATAGCTATTAAACTATATCTTATGATTTTAAATCTGTATTTAACCTCAGAACGATCTCAAAGTAAAAAGAGGTGCTAAAGTTTGATTTTGTGGTGGCTGTGCTTTAAAATTACATTTTTATCATCTTTGATGATGGATTTTGAA
The DNA here is from genome assembly GCA_021397915.2 of Tor tambroides. NCBI lineage: Eukaryota > Metazoa > Chordata > Actinopteri > Cypriniformes > Cyprinidae > Tor > Tor tambroides. Next base: position 21,133 of record JAFVLL020040246.1, on the reverse strand, counting down.
AGTCTGCCACTAATCTGAATTGTGTCCTACTGTAAGGTTAAACCTGCCTGGTTTAAATGTTTCAAAATAATTAACAGTTGAAAATATTTGTTAGAACTTTAGAAAAGTAATCAAAAAGTAACCAAATGTAATTAGTTATATTACTTTAATAATGAAATAGTTACATTACCTATTACATTTTAAATAGGGTAACTTGTAATCTATAACCTATTACATTTCCAAAGTAACCTTCCCAACACTGTCGATGGATATGCGAAATGGTGAAAATGTGGAATAATTTCTGTCGAATATAAATAAAATCCATTCGACATCACTTTCCTGCTTCTGATCCTATGAATTAGTTCACCCAAGAATGAAAACTCTTATCATTTACTTGCACTCATGTCAATCCAAACCTGCATGACTTTTTTTCCTTCTGTGGAAGGTAAAAGAAGATATTTTGAAAATTGTCTCAGAGGTTTTTGTTTGTTTGTTTGTTTGTTTTATTGCATGTATTGTATTTATTGCATGTATTGTTTTATTGCATGTATTGTAACCAAAACTGGATACCAAAATTCAAAATATATATCTTCTTTTTGTTTCTACAAAATAAAGAAAGTCATGCAAGTTTGGAATGACATAAGGGTGAATAAATTACAGATTATAATATAGCATAGTAGTTCAATTACACCAATACTGGAGGTGGTACATATTTTCTTTATTTACAATACTACAACAACCTTACATTTTCTTGGCTCTATTTCAACAATCAAGCAGTGGTCTGTTCTGTCAGTGTCTGGTTCTTGAATGAATCATTTTTTAAGTTTACCATTTTTGTTGTTTACCAACAATTTATTGAAATTATATATTGAAATATATGCATTCCTTATAGGCCTATTAACATTCCTTTTCAGTACAGTGGTTGTTTAGCTATAGCCATATTTTAATTACATGCTCAAAACTTGATTTAACAAATCATTAAAATCACAGATTATTTATTAAGGTATTTCACAGAATCATAAAACGTCCACTTGTTGAGTGAGCATAGCTAATTGTGTTCTGAATGCGCGTTTGTTTGGTAATTTAATGCTTGAATGATTTATCTTCACCCCCAAAATCCAAAGACACTCTGCACTCGTTACTTTTCAGTTATAATGAAGTGATGAGTAATGGAAAAATACTCCCGGTCAACAGCGAATGAGTAAACCGAGTGCAAATCAATTCTTCTGTTTACTGTCGTCTTGCCAGCATCCTCGCCGAGCGCAGACAGGGGGAGCACGTGCAGTTTCACATAGACACGTCACAGTTAGTTTCACTTCAGTGCCGTGTGCAAAAAGTGACAAACTGTTGACAAACAATTATATGGGAGAGAATAAAGCTTTCATAAACTCAAAACTTGCCTCTCCGCGAACATCTTCTAGAGGTACCCTCGACGGGCCTGTATCTGCTTAAATGATGACTTATTTATGCTCAAATACGTGTTTATTTTAATATTTAATAGAGTAGTATCACTTTGCCTTCTTACAACAATCTAAAACTATTAAAGAAGCTCAAAAACTGAGCAAGTATGATAAAGTATGGTCTTTTATAGTTCAGCAAAATAGTTTCTTAGCTGCTATTTAAAAGAAGAATATTTTTCACCTCCCAAAAAGAAAATAACATACAAAAGCCTCGAATTATATAATAACGTAAACACTCCGCAATCAATATTCAGCAAGTGGAGTGGAAATAGTAGTTATCTAATCGTATAAATACCACATTGATGTGACAGGGTGGGAATGGTGATTCCTGATTGTTTGATAGTTTGCACCCAGTTTCATTGAGTCACCGTGTGCAGGCTGGAGCGGGCGGGCTTTTGCACTCGGTCTGTGTGCAGTTAGAGCTGTATAAAACCAGCGCACGATCAGTCCCCTGGTACCTTTCACATCAACTCATTCACAAACTGAATGAAGCGAGACTTTTAAGGGACATTCGGACTCTTTAAGGATACTCTTGAGGAAAAAATGGATCCTTGCGATTGCGCCAAGAGTAAGTGTTTTACATGTTGACTTTACAATGATGCTGAATTTACTTTTTTGTGCTTGGAAATCCAGGTACTATATACTTGCTAGCAGTGCAACTTTAACTGATGTATTTTTTTTTATTTTATTTTTTCTGTGTGTGTAGCTGGAACTTGCAACTGTGGTTCCACTTGCAAGTGCACTAACTGCCAGTGTACAACCTGCAAGAAGAGTACGTATTACAGCCCAATATTAAGTTAT
>JAFVLL020040246.1:0-18625 GCA_021397915.2 Tor tambroides | reverse complement strand
CCCCCCCCCCCCCCCCTTAAATCAGGTGGTTAAAAAATAAATATTTTATTCTCTTCCTCTCACAGGCTGCTGTCCCTGCTGCCCATCTGGTTGCAGCAAGTGCGCCTCTGGTTGCGTGTGCAAGGGCAATTCCTGCGGCTCCAGCTGCTGTAAATGAGGAGGTCAACGTGATGTTTTGCTACAACAATGTGAAGTTGTTCGTCTGTGCTGCGCGTCTTTTGTTTTTGCATCGCATGAATGTTGTCTTTTTACAAGATGATAATAAATGACCTCCAGTTGTTCTCTCCAAATCTTTTGACTGTCTAATGCTGCAAAATCGTTTAACAAATGCTAAAGAGGGAAAACAATGCACTGATTTGTACTGCTACAAATAAGACCATCACAAGATGTCTGTTCTTTATAACAAGACAATTGTAAGTTTTTCTGCAATGCACTTTGTCTACAATATATAAATGTCAGCAGTTACTGGTGTATGTGGCTTTATTTCACAGCTTTCTTGTATTTGTGCTCCCCAACATGTTTCAGCTTATGTAGAGGGTTGGCTCTTGCCCAGTGGTTGCAAAGTGCTATCTTAATGCGATTTTATTTACAAAGGACATTTAATACACAATGAAAACAAAGTGCTTCAAAACTTTTTTTTTTTTTTTTTTTTCTTCTGCACAGCTGGGGAGGTAAAAATTGATCCAAAATGCATTAAAATCTGAGATGCACCACTATACTTAAGTGGATCCTAAATGGATATTTAATTTTAAAATTAATTTTTAAAGAGCTGAAAAAAAAATGCATGTCACACTTTTGTTCATCAATTTGCACTGGCTACCAATAGCTACTCACATAAAATTCAAGGCATTAATGTTTGCCTACAAAACCACCACTGGCTTTGCACCTTGTCACCTAAATTCACTACTTCAGACTTACGTGCCCAGAAGCTTGCATTCTGCAAGTGAATGGCACATTATTGTGCCATTCCAAAGAGGCACACAATCACTTTCACAGACTTTTACATTAACTGTTCCCTCCTGGTGGAATGACCTGCCCAACTCAATCCAAGTAGCTGAGTTCTTAGCCATCTTCAAGAAACTTTTTATCTTTTTATTTATATAATTTAAAAAAAAAAACTGTTAGGCTAACTGAGACTTGTCATAGCACTTGCATATTATTGCTCTTTTGTTGATTTTGATTGCTTCCAATGTCCTCATTTGTAAGTCACTTTGGATAAAAGCATCTGCTAAATAACTGAATGTAAATGTAATGTTATTAATGAGACTCACCTTGTTTTGAGTGAATCCTTGGTGTTTCTAAATGACTTCTAACAAGATGTTTTAATAAAAAATACCACCACAGTGAAGGGGGAAAAATAAAATGGTATTCAATTGATGGGTTGCAGATAGCAAGGGAAAAGCATGATAAATGCAAAGAATAATGCATCTGATCTAATTATTGTAAGAATGACAGAACTGACTTTATCAATTGCTGTCTATTAAAAGAGAATAAACTCTTTCTATGCCTGGGTGTGACCAATTAATTTCAACAACTTTTGCACTTTTGTTTTGTGAGTTTGTGATTAGTTAAGAAATGTTATTGTTTACAATTTATGGAGCTTGCACTTAGAAAGAAAAAAAATTGGCATTTAAATACTTTAGACCAAATGCTGATGTCCCTATTTTGGTACAATTCATTTGTTAGTTAAATGAAGCAGATGCCAACATGGACAGGCTGCATGATATATCTTCATGGTGTAAGTAATGATATGAAAGATGAATTTAATATTACTATAACTTATTATTTATAATAATTATATTATAGACTACTTCATAAATCACTAAATCATATATCATATATCAAATATCACCACCATATATCAAGTATATTGGACATCGCTGTATCATCACTGTCAGGGTTCAGTCAAATGGTTTTCAAAGTAATCTTACAGAAATTGTGTCTGACCCACGGCCGTCACCAGAAAATCTTCAGTGGGGGGGCATTTCGTTTTCATAGGGGGGCACACTTTTTTATGATCTCAGAAACAGACATTCACCAGAACAATAACAATCTGTATTATTACTTAAACTGATCAAGTTCTATATTAAAACATATTTAAAAAGATAGTCTGTTGATAATCTGTCGACTTTTATGTTATATGTTATATTATGACTTTTATGTAGGCTATGTTAGAATCACCACTCAAATCGCCAGAGGTTTGTTCTGCACGCTCGCGAATCTTCTCTTTATAACACTATGTAAATAGAGATTCACTGCGCACTGTAGAGAGAGATTCGTTGATTATAACGTAACTTTGTGAGATCGTGACGAACTAATTATTTAAGTGATTATTTAAGTGAAACACATTTCGTTCAGGACTATTTATTTTATTCCTTTTATATAGGTCTATGTTTTTTTATTATGTTTTTCTCCCTACACAGAAGCGCTGCAGGTGTGTGAGGTGACGGTGTGAATCCTTATGTGCTGCTATTTGCGCGTCCCGCACTGCGTGCCCGTCCGCTACGCCACTGTGTTATTAGCTTACCGTTGTAGAGATTAGTGGTTCTTTGAGCTAAATGCTGCTGAATACGTGATTTTTTCCTGCAATATTCATAGACTAGATCAGTAAAATAAACGTTTTTTGTTCTCAATATTAAGTTCACTCGAGATCATGGGGGGGGGGGCACGTCGAGTCATTTGGGGGGACACTGCCCCCTAATGCCCCCCCTTGGCGACGGGCCTGGTCTGACCTGATCTCACTTACATACATTATTGTAAACAGAAACATCTGAATAAAGTTCTGTCGAGTCGCGCGTGTTTCTGGGAAAAACCAGTTTGAACCAATCAGCGCGCGCTTTCAATGGAACCCGGGAGTTCACGAGGGGTTGTGTTTAGCATAGCGGCTAAAGTGGAAATTACCCTATTATAGCCGCTATAAGGATTCACATTCAGAGAGGTGGGCTGTTACATATGCGTTAATTAATTTCCTAGTGAATAGCTAGTTCATTGAAGTCTCATTTGACAGGTGTCTGTTTGGGACGCGTTCGCCAACAGCACCTCATGTCAAGTTAGCTTGCTAGCAAGTGACAGTCGTTTCTAGTCACTACTGTTGTTTAACATTTATTCAGCGTAGTACTAATAATGTGTGTGTGTGTGTGTGTGTCTTTGTATGTTCCATTTAATAAAAATAGAATGCTAAATAAATGAGTACGTAATGATACAGTTTATTTGACTTTATTAATTGTAGTAAATCATGTCTCTGACATCCTAAAGTTAACATAATGATATGTGATTTCAGTGAAAATCACACAGTTACTACTGTACAATAATAATAATTTAACCTGGAATGTCCTTCAAACTGTAGATGTATCAATGTAATAAGCTTTCAGAGTTACTTTCAGTTTTATTGTAAAGACAGAGCTGTAGTAATTGATAATTTGCTGTGAGTTACAGTTACTATTGTAGCTGTAACAAATTATATGCATATTACCATGTAACAGACATACTCTTGTGTCGCTGTCAGGTGGAACAGGAGCTGCACATGGATACTGAGGGCTTCGGGGAACTCCTGCAGCAGGCAGAACAGCTTGCAGCAGAGACTGAGGCCGTGTCCGAGCTGCCCCATGTTGAGCGAAACCTACAGGAGATCCAACAGGCAGGAGAGCGACTACGTTCCCGCACTCTCACCAGAACCTCTCAAGACACAGCTGACGTAAAAGCGTGAGTTTTCAGTTTGGTGTCTGTATGTAAATTGGCATGACACTTAAATTTATTTGAAGTCATTTGGGTTAGCATATTATTTATATCTGTATTGTATTTTTTTTTAATCTTCAGCTCCATTCTCTTGGGCTCTCGGGGTCTTGACATCTTCCATATCTCTCAACGTCTTGAGAGTCTCAGTGCTGCCACTACATTTGAGCCTCTTGAGCCAGTCAAGGACACTGATATTCAGGTTAGAGCATGTTTTACTTTGGTGGGTGTTTTTATTCTTAGTTGCTTTTGATACATTTCATTCTTTATATCTCCCCACTGCATGCATTTAGATGCAGCTGTTTAATGTCATGTATTTAGCCACTGCAGTAGTTCAAGGGCTCTAATTATCTGGATGTACACTACCATTAAAAAGAACATATGTACACAATGTTAAAAGGTTTGGGGCTGGTAGGATTTGTAAGTATTTTCAAAATAAATATCTTATGCTCACCAAGGCTTCATTTGATTACAAATACGGTAAAACAATATATAACACTATATTATTAAGCAATATATTACATTATAGAGCAATATTTTCTATTTTATTTATTAATTCAAGTGTAATTTATTCCTGTGATGGCAGGACTGAATTTTCAGCAGCCATTACTCCAGTCTTTAGTATCACATGATCTTTCGGAAATCTTTCTAATATGCTAATTTTGTGCTTAAATAATGTTTGTTATTTTTTCAGGACTCTTTGATAAATAGAAACTTTTCTTACACAGCCATTTATTTGTAATGGAAATCTTTTGTAACAAATTGAAAGTCTATACTGTCATTTTTGATAAATTTAATCCTTGCTGAATAAAGACATTAATTTTTTTCCAAAAAAAAAAAAAAAATCTTACTGACCCCAAACCTTTGAATGGTACTGTGTTCTGACTTCTTGTGGTTTAATTTTAATGGTTCAGCATAATTCAGAACTGATCATCTTCTCGTAAAAATATATTAAAAAATGTATGAATCTGAAATGAGTACAAACAAGCCGTTTAATGAAAATGCATTATACGCCAGTGGTGACCATTCAAAAATGAGAAAAAGCACTTTTCAAGTTTTTTCTCCGAAGTTTACATGCCTGTAACTCAAGAAGTTTTAAAGATATCTTATTGCCCTTTTAGATTCATTTTTAAGGTTCTACCTATATGGTTCCATTCCAGCAATATTGGAATCTCAATATGGCTCCAGGAGTAAATTGTTAAATTGGACACATATTCAGTGGTCATAAACCAAATGTGGGTCACATTGCATTCTGCTGATTCTTTTGGTCTTTTAAAGAGGAATGTCTGAAGAACAAATAATGTTGAAACTAGAAATGTATCTTGTTTCCCTATATCAAAATAACTGCGCAGAACATACCTGTCAGAGTGCCATAAATATTTTTTATTTGTTCCTAATAAACTTTTTGAATCTTCATTTTAAAGGCCCTATATAGTTCAGTCCCAGAGATATGGGGATCTCAGTGAGGTTTCTTATTCAGATTGTTGAATATTACCTATTTTCAGTGGTCGAAAAACAAATCTTGATCACTTTGTATACAGCTGTATACTTATTGTATTTAAAGGGGAATGTCTAAAGAAGAAATAATGTTGAAACTAGAAACTAGAATTAGTTTGTTTCCCTCTATCCTTCTAGTTGATTTTGTTTTTGAGAAGTGCTTTCAAATGCTTTTTTTAAACTTTAATCTGAAATTAATATATGTGCCCTTTATTTTAAGTCGCTTCAATTGGAAATCATTTGCCACATGTAAAGGATTCTGTTTTTGAAAAGTAAGTCCTAATACTAAATCTTAATTATTTAGATTTTCATTTGCAATAACCTTTTTAAAAACAAGTTTAGATTTGTTGCTAATGGTATACAAGTTGATTTTTATTGCAGAAATTTTATTACAACAGTTTATGACCTAAGATACACTACTATTCAAAAGTGTGGGGCTGGTATTTCTTGTGTTTTTGAAAGAAAAAGTTCACTAAGGCTGTGTTTATTTGACCATTAATACAGTACAAAAAATGAAATATTACAGTTAAATTTTTTTTTTTTAATATTTCAAAATGCAATTTATGCCTGTGATAGCAGAGCTGAGATTTTAGTCAGTATTACATCGGAATTCAGTCTTACATGTTCCTTCAGAAATCATTGTAATGTGCTGATTTGGTGCTCAAAACGTTTCTTACTATTATGATTGTATGAATGTTGTGCTCCTTAATATTTTTGTGGAAACCGTTTTACTTTTTCATTATCCTTTGATTAATAGAAAGTGCATCCTTGCACAATTAAACTATTAATTTCTTTAAAGAAAATAAGTAAATAAATACTGACCCCAAAACTTTAGCATTTGTTAATGCTTTTCCCTGTTAGTGATATACTCTACAGTGTCTTCTTAATAATTTGATGAGACATCCTGCATTACAGCCTCAGTAGAAGCCAGATAAACATTTAAACAATCTCCACACTCAGCCCATTTATAATTAGCACTATGCTTTTGCCTTCAGAGCTTAAGATACAGGGTGGGTCTAATTGCTCTCAATCCATGTGTATGCGTTTATCTTAATGGCAACAGGTTTTTCTGCTATTTATGTATTATCATTGCTGCTTAGTGCAGCTTTTTTTGTGTGTACCATACCTATGTATTTACTGTTGGTTCTTTTGATTTGGGTATTTGTGAAGGCAGGTTAAGTGCACAGCTTTTAGAAATTATATAGTGCATGCTGTGAACTGGATTATAATATGTAAGTCTACTAAGGTGTAACTTTGCTGTGGCAATGGGCTTTTATTGAATTAAGTTCTAAGTGCTTATGTAAGATTAATACAGGCCCTAAAGGCCAAGAGACGTGACGTGGCAAAACATGAATCAGGCAAAGCATTATTTAATTCTTAAATTTGAAATTACAGTCAAGATCATTACAGCTTAAGTGTTTAGTGTTTTTGCTGACAGCTGCCATTGTAAATTAAAAGAGCCAGATATGAAAAATGACATTTGAACTGAATGATGTTCATGCCCCTATGAAACAGTAACAATAACTGAGGTTCCTACGCCCCCTTGTGGATGCTGCTGATACCAGCAGATTTTTAGATTTAGATAGAGAAATTCATGCATTGGTAATGCCTCGTTGCAACTATTATGATACACAAAGCACCAAAAGACAAAACATGTGGGCTCAGAGGGCAACAGAAAGGTGGTGTTTATGGTGACTGCATTATGATGCCACAGGTTTAGTGAATTATAGTGAGCTCACTAGAGCCAGGAATCAGCAGTGAAGTCAGCAATGAGCTGGCAAACCACATGGAATTAAAGCTGGAGTCATCTTGTGGCTTTTTGTTCATGATTGTACCTCACAGCATTGTGAGCCAATTGTACTATGCCTAATTTACCCTATCTAGAGAGATTTTACTGCCTAAGTGGGAAATATGTTTATATTTCCCTTGTGTATACATTTTAATGCTGTAAAGTAGTGACTTAAATGTATTTTCACAAAATCCCAGGAAGTATATATCACTTGAATGTTGAAGTGGATTTGACATAAAGTAAATCCTTTTGGCTTAACTACTCTTGTCATGCCATTTATTGTGGTCTGCATCCTCATCCATCATCAGATATTGTAAGATCATGACAAACATGGTCTTTAATGATTTGTACGGGACTATCTTGATTAACAAAAAAGGCTGAAAATGATTTTTAGATTTACATTTAAGCCATTTGCGGTAGACTTTTGGAACATAATTTAAACAGTACTGGGGAAGTTATAAATTTTGCTTTAATTTGATAAAAGAATGACAAAAAAAAAAAAGCTGTCAAATATTCCTCAGTTAATCTGTTTTAAATAAATAAATAAATACTCTGGACAGAAGCATATTTTTGCAGCAGAGCTCTGTACTTGTCTTGGTTATAAAATATGATATTTCTTATTTCTCAGAGTGCTTTAGTTTGAAAGGGACCTACTTGATGAGTCTGTTTTTTAGCCACAGTATCGATTGTTTTAAGTTTTAAAGTGAGTCATTGTAATGAATGCAATTTTAACAATATTAATGATAACGCTAAATGATGTCCAGTATAATATGAGTTAAAAGGAGCACTTTTGTGGTTTTGTGTCGATGAAGATGTACTATGAGTCTTACTGAAGGGCTGTGAGGTATATAAGGATAGGAAACATTGATCTAAACTGGTGATTATCCAAATCTGTGTTTTCAATGCTGTCAAAGACAAGACCATTTCTGTAGCCTGTATGAGAGAAGCAAAAAGATCTTTACAATACAGAGAAGACAGGAAGCAATGTGGGAGAGGATCAGAAAGGACCACAAGTCGGGACTCAAACTGGGAACTGTGTCGAAGCGCTGCCCAGTGCCCACCACATCAGTTGTGGTCTTTTTTTTACACCATTTTTTTATTTTTAATTTTTTTGCAGTTTTCAGAATCAAAAGATATTTTAGAGAAGTTTAACGTTTCTGGACAATTACACAGCCACACCCATCGACGTGTACAGGCAGTGTTTAACAGAATGTGTCTTGTTGGTAGCAATTGGATGATGTTCTCAATTACTTCTTACCATAAAAAGATAGATGTATTTTCATTTGTTTGTATGTTATCGATGTGGATAGAGAATTGGCTGTTGACTCATCAAGTCATGTAATGATCCACTTGGTTTTCGCTTCTTGAAGGTTCGAAGCTGTCTACCCCCACCCATCTTTTTCTGTGCTTATCTCTTCTCTCCTTCTCTTTCTCACTGTCTCTATCCCTCCCCCTCCTCTCCATCGTCTTTTTTGTCAGACATATTTTTGTGGTGGGCCTGCCAGAGTGCGGCTCGGCTCTTACTGGAAGTGCACTTACTGCCTGGCACTTTCCTCACCTCCCTCCCTGCCTGAATGTGTGTGTGTGTGTGTGTGTGGCTGAAAATCTCTTTAGCATTTTCAGAACAACTCTGATTGACTCTAAGGGCTATGAGATTTAATATCTCCCTTTTGTTGAACTTGTGTAACTGCTCTTCCATTTATCATCTTCATTCTCGTTATGTATCTCTGCCGTCTCAATCTCCTATTGAAAAGACATTCAGAATCGCATTAAACCCGCTGCTGAATAAAGCAAAGATGCTGCAGGTGCCGTGCTCAGAATTGCACCATTACAATTGCGCCGAGACATCCAGATGTGCATCGACCCTGCGAGTGTGTGTAAATTGTATATTGTGTGTGCTCCATAAGGCTGCCGAGCTGCCTGCCTGCCTGAAGACAAAGGAAATGCACGCTGCTGATGAGGCGTAGTCTCCTGCCTTTCTCTCGCCTTCTGCGTTTGCGTGTGTGGGAAAACGTGCAGCCTTCTGCAACCCACGTGTTTCCTTTATAAAAGCTAAACACAATTTTTAATTGTAATATCACAGTAAGATGAACAAAGGCAGGAGTGCCTTAGGTGCTTATATCCCGTAAATGAAAAGGCGAATGCTTTAAATGATGGACCCGAGCAAAATGGCGCAGAATCGGGTGATGCATCTCATCTTTTTCTTTAACTCTCACTTCCGCTTACTTCCATCTTTCCCGCACCATGCCTTCGCACCAGAGCGTGTTATCTAAGCGCACACAACAGTGCAGGATAAGTGTAAATAGCTCTACATGTGGAGTCTGATCTCTGGTCAGTGCACTCTACTCATTAACTAAACATGACTCTTAAGAGGATTATTAGCCCAGTTTCTGGACAGGATGTCTAAAGCCATCAGGAGAGTGTGTGTGTGTGGGGGGGGATCCATTACCATAATTGCATTGCACTAGCAGAAGAGGAAAAAGGAAGGATGCAGAGATGTTTAAAAAAAGGAAGAAATGAGTGAGAGTGAAAGAGGAGGCTGGCAGGGATGCTGGAGGAGAGATGATGAGGAGGGGTGGACGACTGATGGTGAACAAGCACATGGATCAGGTTGAATAATGACTTCTCCTCAGATTCCCCCCCGTGTCTCTGGGCCGACTTGGTACGCTCCGCCTCCGACAATAAAGCAGCCCACAGTAACCCTGCTCGTGGCTCATATCTAGGTTCAGACCACTGGGCCGCCTTGAGGTAAAGAAGAGTGCATGTGGCAGAGACAGTGTGGGCCTCTGGTGAAGGAGGTCAGAAACGCCCTAAAAATGCACTGGCCCGCTTCTGCAGGACGAGGAAGACTGAGATGGCATGGGCAGGGGACGGGCACTCTGCTTCTAGACACTTTCACCTCCCAGCAGGTTAAACCAGAGCATAAGTGAGTATCATCTACACGTACATGCATTCGACAGGCTCGCTATAGTACGTACGCCTCGATCAGTCGGTTTAGCCCAAAAGACGAGACTGTCGCCTCCTCCGAAGGGATGATGAAGATGGCGAGGAGGAGGAGGAGGATGAAGACTTGTCTGTCACACAGGAAGTGGTGGGGTTAGGGTGGGGTTCCTTCACTCCTTCTCAATGTTCAGAAGTAAAGGAAAGGAAAAAGAGATGGATGTATAGATCTAGAGAGGGGTGTTTGAGTTTAAATCAAATGGTGTGGGTTCAGTAAGCGCACGTATGCATGTCTTTTGTACAGCTTGCATTTGATACAGCGTGCATTCGATGTCATATTTCCTGCTATGTGTTGTTAAAATGTATTATACCTGATTTCAAAATCTATATACATCCACAAGAAGGTGTGTGCACCATGAACATGTATGAATTTTATATGTTGCATTCATTATAATGTCTTTCTTGAACATGTATGTGCTTCATATAGTAATGACGTCTTCTGCTTGTCGTGATGCACCGTTTTATCCAAATCAAACTCACTCAATATTCACTGCACCTTGAATCTTCCAGAAATGCACGGTGTTGAATAGTATGGCATACGGTAACCTCCCCTTTCAACCTATGTGATCTGCACTTTGTCTAGCTGCTTTATTGGCAGCCTTTAGTCACACATTTATTTTGCTGTGGTCAGATGATTCAAAATGTGCATCAGAAAAGATATACACGTAGTTTGGTACGAATTGCAGATCTGATCTCTTCTAAGTTTTTTCTTTTAATTTTATGTGACTAATAATGTCAAAAAATGCCATATGCGATGACACGCTTCACAGTATGTAGTAAGCATGATAAGGCATGACCCAATGCATCCATGTAAAATGTGTTCCTTTTGTCAGCTAGTGGCTCTTGGGTACTTGATGCAGAGCATGGATGTCTGAAGGGGGCGCTGTTCTGTAGCTAGCGGTTGGAGGCACGGTGACTGAGCAAGAAATAGTGCTGCTAAGTATGAAATGTTGGCTGCTCCCACACCTTAAACTCCCCCCACCCATCCACTTTCCATCTCCGTATCCATCAGCTCGGCTCTTTCGTTCGGATGCGTCATTTAGACGTCGCGTTCCCCAAATCAGAATAAATCAATCCTCATTTACAGCTGTCAGTCAGTGTGTGGATGGGGTGATGGGGGTCGTGCAATCTCGGAGGGGGGAGGAAAAGAGTCATCGGGGGGGAAAGGAGGGTAGGCTTCAACTCGATCCTGAGGACTTGGGGGGAAAAAAAGGGTGTGAATGGTAATCGGTGCCGAAATTACTAAAATCGAATGATTTTATTGATGAATTCAAGGAAATATCTCAAATTAGTGTTCATTCTTTGACGATTTTGTGGTGTGTTTTTCATGACACGACCGTGTTCAGTAAAATTCAAACCTGAAAAATGTGCCTGATGCTTTTTTGACTCCATCCATGTTTTAATAATAAAAGCCAATGGTTGCAGGTTCCAGCTCAGAGGTCACATTTCTCTCCATCCTGGTCTGATGCGGTCTGATGATCCTCCAAACCCATCAGAACCAGCTTCCCCTTCCATCAGTACCACTCCCTATCCCAACCCCCACTCAATGTGTGTGTGTTGCACGTCATTCCAGTGACTTCTCTGTCCTCAGGATCAGCTGCTGGATCTTTCTGTTCTCTGTTTAATCAAAACGAAAGCGGGTGTGTGTGAGTGTTCGTTACCCAGCTGTACATCAAGTACGATCACTCCTAGTGCATCCATACAGGTTGCCCGAGCTTGTGTATCCTTGGAGGCTACTGATGTGTGCGTTTTCCATCTGTGATCGAACAAGGATGACGTTTTAGATGATGATGGCCCATAATTAGATATAAGCAGCTGTTCGCTTTATGATTTCCAGTTGGTAACATTCTAGTCAGGGATTAGTCAGGTTTTATCTGTCAGTGTCCTAGAGAGTTGTAGATGGGTGTAACCCAAGCAGTTTGAACCACATTTTCCATACCTATCCATGGACTTCTGTGTGTAGGAACGTGGTTCACGTGTTTGCATGAATGCGAGGTTTCTTAAATGCGCAGTACTTTTAGTACACTCGAAAACGTAGTGAACCAAAGCTTTGCTGATCCAGCTCTGACCAGTCGAGAGCGGCCATTTTGGGCGAGCGATCTCGCAAAGGGTCGATTCTAAGCACATTTTTAGCAGCGATTTCGATAATGATGGCAGTTCTCCATCTCTGGCCTGTGGCGTTTGCATCTTGGAGGAAGTATGGAGGGAAGGAGAGAGAAAGGGAGAGAGAGGCCAGGGCTCTGCACAGAAAAGGGCAGTTGCAGCACGTTTAACCTCCATGCTGCAGGTCTCTTGTTCCAGGGCTTTCTGAAGAACGAGAGAGACAATGCACTGCTGTCAGCCATCGAGGAATCACGCCGCAGGGTGAGCATCTTCCTTTACCTCTCTATATCCTTTTACATCCATTTATTTGCTCAGTCGATCAAACCATGTCTTTTTGGCCAGTGTAGAGAAAAGGAACGGGATTTTTAACAACATTAAACTTCAGCGCAACTACATCCCGTATTGCCCAGACATTTCAGATCTACGCAATTCATCTGACAGCTCCTTTAACACCAGAGGTAGTTGCTCTTTCGGTCTTAGGTCAAATCCCCTTTTCCCTTTGTTGCCTCTTCAGCCACTGTCAGTGAGGTAAAAACAGGCCCTTTCACCTGTTATTATCCATCTCTCAGCAGAGAGCTGCTCTCTGCCAGGTCAATATCCCATCTATCTATCCTCTCAGTCTAGTCATCAAACCTCTCAGGAGGAGGAATGTCAGCAAAAAGACGGACAGAGGATAATTTGTTCACCAAAGAAGAGGTGTTACTCTCACAACACAGATGGCCTTTATGTGACAACATGTCTCTGGCGAAAGTTTTGGGTCCTCAAGCACTACAGTAAAATTTATATCCCTTACAGGCAGGGTCAAAATCAACTTTTTGGTATACATTTTTTTTATATTTGCATGAACTATATATATATATATATATATATATATATATATATATATATATATATATATATATATATATATATATATATATTTATTTATTTTTTTTTTTTTAAATCCTTCTAACAGTAGAATTATTTAGTTGTCATAGTCCATCTATGATGGTACCTGTCAGGAAAAAGTGACAACTCATCGTGATTTATTTCCTCATATTTTTATTTTTGTGGTTTAATGTGAGCAATATTCCGCATATCTGATGCCGCATAGAGGGCTGGGCAAAAACTAGGCTTAACATCTTTGAGTTTACTTCAGCAGACCATTTTTATTTGAATCTTGCACGTCACTTACATCAGCATGTGTCAAACAATCATTCTTAAAATTTGACATAAACCATGTGCAACTGCAGTTTCTAATAAAATTACCATCCAACTGGCGAGTAGTTTTTACACTCTACTCGCCAAAGCCAATTTTTACATACATTTGGGCATTTTGAACGTTTTTGAACGTTTGAACGGACCCCAAGTGAGAATGAAGTAAATTGCTGGATGATTAATGGCTTTTTTGACACAGCAAAATCATCTGGAGTACAGTTAGTTCCTGAAATGCTTATAAAGCCGTACGCTGTTGTTTTCTCCCCTAAATACAAAACCCTCCTGAGCGTCTTTTCATCTTGAAATTTTACCTGATTCGCATTAACTTCAGCACGTCGTACTGATAATATCTCACTCCCTCCATCATTACGCTCGATTCCAAAATCTCTTCCTCCAGAGTTCAGAAGCCTTTTTAATTAGAACGCTCGCAATTATCACACGTCGATCCGTCGGGACTGAGTAAAATAGACAAAAGGTCTTCGGATTCAATCAGGGTACGGGCTAAATCGGTAGTAGGCGTGAAGACAGACCCAGATAGCGGCACAGTTCCATTAGCGAGGCCTCCACGCATCCAGGCTTTAGCGGGCCAGACCCAGATTGAGTCTCCCCAGGCCCAGCTCTCGTTCCTTGTCCGTCGGAGATGGGATTGGGGGAGGGGTGACGATAGTGGTGCCCGTTAGCGCTTATTGTGCACAGCATGCTTCCCAGATCCAGGCTGCTCCCTTCTTACTCCGCTAGCTATTTTTAATGCGTCACATGTTGGGTAGCCTATATATTCGCGGAAGGCTTTGTAGTTTCAACTCGTTTTACTCTCATTTATCACATTTTTTTATGTGTGATTTGTACATTGTCCCCTCTATTTCACTCGTTCTGTCTTTCTTGCAGACATTTCTGCTGGCAGAGGAGTACCACAGAGACTCTATGTTGGTGCAGTGGGAGCAGGTGAAGCAGAGAGTGTTGCACACCCTGCTGGGAGCTGGAGAGGATGCACTGGACTTCAGCCAGGAAGTGGAGGTCTGAGGAACAACACGCCACATGAAACACAATACACACGCAGGATAGATATGATATAACTCCCTTGTATGATATGTAATAGCGCACACTCACCTCACTTCACACGTGGCGTAGCCGTGAAGTACAAATGTTCTCATTTAGCATCTAAGGAGCTTGTTCAGATCTGTTGGCGTGATATACCCAGCCTGTGGCTACGTTTGGCCTGGATCTGTTTGTCAGTGAAATCTTGTCTGGCAAAAGCTTTTCTTGTAGTTCTTTTCAGAATAGGACATTTAGACCTGATTGTTTTTTTAGTAATTATAAAAAGATGACAAATCGTTATGTAAAGATAACATCCAGTGGGCCTTTTATTTATAATTTATGCACTTCTAGCGTCACTAAACGGATTAATAAAAATATTTTTTTCTTTGTCATGTATGATGTAAGCATATTGATATTAACTAAATCTAAATTATATATATACATATATATGTAGATTTAGTTTTATGTTTGTGTATACATATATATATATATATATATATACAGGGATTTAGATTTGGCCATATATAAATGTGTGTGTGTGTCTATAAAATATTAGATATCAGTTTATATTTTATACACATTACATACTCTCTTTTATGCTGTGAGCATATTAATACATACATATTTACTTTTATACTTTATATAGAGAGAGAGAAAGATTTAGCTTGTTAAAAAGTATATTATATATTTTTAGCTTTAAATCTATTATGTTATATTTATATGCTCACAGCATATAAAAGTTAAAAAAAAAAAAGAAAAAAAAGTCATATGACAGTAAAATGGGATGACATTGGCTGCTTTTAGAGGGTATTATTCATAAAATAAAGGCTCATTTGGCAGCATTGCTCACATATCCGCTGTCACAAAATGGAAAGGTGAGTAAGAGGGAAGGATGCAGAAAACATCAAACATTGAAGATGACAAGCACTCCTCTTCTAAATAATATATACAAAAAAAACGCGTCTCACTTTTATGTCCTCAAGTGGAACAATAGTCTGTCTATGGCGAACAATGACAGTCTTTTTGAGAAGGCGAAACCTTAGAATATGCTTTTGTCTTTCCTTTTATTTTCCTATAAAGGATTCAAGTAGAATGTTGTGTTTGTTCAGATTTGGACACAAATGTATGTATGTTTGTGTGCTCTAGGAGATTTTTGACTGCTGTCCTGCTGCTTTAATTATTAAACAGCAGTTAAATTTTCCATGTGTGACCTGCTGTTCACTTCCTTTGCCAGGAGCTCACTCTTTCTTGTACCACCAGCTTGGGTCGCCCCCTCCCCACTACATAGTCACACAAACTACAACGCCTCAGTGGCTTTTTTGCCAGGCTGTTCATGGAATTCACTACTGTGGAGTGTGTGTGTGTGTGTGTGTGTGTGTGTGTGAGAGAGAGAGAGTGTTTAGTGAAAATGATTTCAATTAAATCACCATATGCTTTATCTATGTAAAATCTTTCTCAGTACATGTGACATTTTTTTTCTTTAGAAGAGATAAATTCATGTCCACGTATACAATTTAATGTTTTTCTGTCTGTCTGTCTCTCTCTCTCTCTCTCTCTCTCTGTGTATTCGCAATACTGAGCTGTGTGCTCTCAAGCGTGAGTTATGTTCTTCACAATAGCTTCATGCTACATTGGTCGCTGCATTTAGATTAAAACAACTCTCCGAGATAAACGCAGCTTGTGCACTTGTCAAACCCACGCTTTTACAGGCGCACATATGCACACCTACACACGTAGAGAATATTAATACGGTCTTCTTGTGTAGACGTCCTTGTTTGTTCCTTAATGGCTGTTGCTATGTGCCCTACAGCCCAGTTTTGTGAGTGAGGTCGGAGTTCCAGGACGCAGTGCACTGGACAGTGTGGAAGTTGCCTACAGCCGACAGGTTTGTGGAAAGCCTTACGTATACAACATAAGCACACATATAATAAAAAGTAAAAATTAAAAATATCTATAAATATCTTTATAAAACATTCTGTATATTTTATTAATTATATGTGTATATATAATAAAGTATAAAAACATGTGTATAATATATTTTATTATTGGATATTTTTAATATTTTAATAAATGTTAGTAAATAATAATAATAAAAATCATTTTAATAATTAAAAAATGAATTAAAACTTTAATACACAATTATACATGCATGAACCCAATCATCAAAATGCTATAATTTACAGTAGAAAGTACTTTTGAAACAGGATTGAAACAATCCTAGTTATAAGACATCTTTAAAAAAAAGACAGGTTCATAGTTACTCAGAATACATTTTAATTTAGTTAAGCTTAGATTTTCTCTCAGTCAGTTCACTAGACATAAGAATAAATGTGTTGTGTTTTGCGAGCCTAGCTCGATTGATCGAAAAAATTGATTGGCTGGAAAGAAGCATGATGGGTAAGCTCCCAATTTATCCATAAAGGGGAGGGCCGTCTCTCACTCTCTCCTCCTTTGTCCTTTTTTTTTTAATCATGTGTCGTCACATCGCCTGTGGAGTCATCTTCCTGATCTTTGTGCTCTTTTTCGAAGACCTTCTAAACATCTTCATCCTGTTTGTTTTGTTTTTCATCATCCTACACTTCACCTCCAGATCATAGTGGATCCAGCTATGGAGAGCGTGACCTTAGACAGCAATCAGTCTTTGACCTTCATTCTCAATTTGCATTTTTCCTCTTTCGTTTAGATCTATATCTTCAATGAGAAGATAGTAAATGGGCATCTTCAGCCCAACCTGGGAGATCTCTGTGCCTCAGTAGCCGAAAGCCTGGATGATAAGGTATGTCGCATTCGGGCTGGCTTTAGTGTGTGTTCCTTACTGTGCTTTTTGTCTCAGAAATATGGGGGAGTCATTGCTTTAATAGAGGTTCTATAAAGTTTTTGTGCATGTGTTTGCAGAATGTGTCAGACATGTGGCTCATGGTGAAGCAGATGACAGACGTTCTGTTGGTGCCAGCAAAGGACACGCTGAAGAGCCGAGTGTCTGTGGACATGCAGATGGCCTTCGTCAGACAAGCCCTGCAGTTCCTGGAGAACAGGTGAGAGAAAGAAAATTCAGTTTGCTCTTTGTTTAGAGAGATAATATTGACATAAACTAGTTTTAATCAGGGATGTAGCAATATTGAAATTACCAGTAGGCAAAAATTATTTTTATGCTAAAGGCAACCAAATATGATTGTCAGTGTTTTTCAACAGATTAGACATTTTTCAGTAATTCTTTAATTATTATTGACTTTAAATAAATTAAATTATAAATTAAAAATAATTATTTAAAAAAAAAAGATTTGAATAAAAACAATAAAGCTTCAGTGTAAAGTTGTACAATTTACTCTGTGTTTAGACACTTCCAGTTTATTATAAGTTATATAAGTTATACTACCATTCAAAAGTTTGGGGTCGGTAAGATTTTTTTAAAAATGTTTTTGAAAGAAGTCCTTATGCTCAACAAGGCTGCATTTATTAATAAATAATTAACAATATAAATAATTGGCAGTAAATGACAAAGCAGGATTATCTGCGGTCACATGATTCTTTAAAAATGATTCTAATATGCTAATTTGCTGCTCAATAAACATTTCTTAATTATCAATTTTATCATTATTATTAATATTGAAAATAGTTGTGCTGCTTAATATATTTGTGAAAACCATGATATATTTTGTCAAGATTCTTTGAAGAATATAAAGTTCAAAAGAACAGCTTTTATTTGAAATAAAAATATTTTGTAACTTGTGATCTATTTAATGTATCCTTGCAAAAAAAAATCTTACTTACCCCACATTTTTTAGTGGTAGTGTATGTTCAGGGTTCTCATGGTCATGGAAAACCTGGAAATATCATAGAAAATGATCAATTAATTTCAGAGAAATTATTTAATGGGTTAGATTTTGCTCTTTTGTAGATTAAAACTTGCTTACAGGACACAGTGAATTCAGGTTTGTGAACTAATCATATTTTAGTCAATTTATTTCAGTGAGTCTGTCAAACAGCTTCACAAATCAGTCTGAATGACTCATTAGTGAGTCAGTCTGAATCATCAAAATTATTATTATTATTATATAATTAGTTTTTCTCTAATAGGGTGATGGGATAAACATTTAAATTCACTGGTCAGAAAGTTAGTGAACCCATTATGTACTTTTATCCACTAGAAAAATGGACTGCTTGTGTCTCTCTTCTGCAGCTATAAAAATTACACTATGGTCACTGTATTTGGGAATCTGCACCAGGCTCAGCTGGGTGGAGTACCTGGCACTTATCAGCTCGTATGCAGCT
>JAFVLL020040245.1:0-13129 GCA_021397915.2 Tor tambroides | reverse complement strand
TCACGTGAGCATGTAACTGCGATAGAGACGATAGTCCAAACTCTCTATCAGTTGTCAAATTTCTACCGGTTAATCACGTCTACCGGTATATCACTCACCCCTACAAACAGTACACCATCACAAAATAGGACTATGGTATTAATTGATATCCAGGTCAAGATTATTCTCTGTGATTCTTTGAGATTATTTTGTGTACAGTTTACACAAATTTTCTTTATTGGTTTATCTCTTTCCACCCAAATATTCATGAACATTTTAACATAAATATTGATAACTGGATTGAAAATGTCAACACAACATCAATAAGGTTGTGATACAAATACAAAATACAACAATAATTGTAACTGCAAATGTTACCCCACCACTAGTCCTAACTCCAGAAATTGAGGCATTTGCTTTCAAAATGTTACATCTGCAATAGCGATGTTGAGGAAATTTGGGCTTTGCCACAAAATAGTCAAATATAAATCCATTTGACTCCAAAGAGAAAACTGAGACCTACATTTATTCAAAGCACCAAAATATGGCATCCATATAACCACAACCATAAACTTTTAAGTCAAGGATTCCTGTGAGTCATAGAACAGGATCTCTGAACCACATCAGTGGTAATCAGACTCCTGTGCAGAACAGTGGATACCTGATTCTCTGAGGCACTGGCAGTGCAAAACTACAGACTGCTGATGTCCCTGTGATAAATGCATTCAGGGGATTCTCCTACTTACAACCCCGCTGCTTACAATGCCCCTCAGTCTACTGCAGCATAACAAGGTGGTTTTGATTCCAAGATGGGCAGCACCCATTGTTGAACCAGACAGAGAAGGAAAAAAAAAAATCATGTTAACAGAGAAAGACACAGTTATTGTTGGCAATTCTTATGTGAAGTTTATTCTGCACATTATTACTCGATGTAAAACCTTTAGGTTCAAAATGAATGCAGTATGAGTGGGTTTAATGATCCCAGAATGCACAAAAACAAAGTGACACAGCAACTTAAGAGTGAAGAGGCAAATGACATTATGAGAAGTATTTTTTTTTTTTTTTTTGAAAGAGCAGTCTCCACTTTCCCCTAAAATAAATTTTAAAGATCTCCATTCCAGCGGCCATCACAAGACAAATGCCAGAGCACCCCGCATAAAACTACAGGCGACATGTTGATGATAATAACCTGATATGATCAAAGAGTGTAAAAGCCCACCATAAAGTTCATCAATCATCACTGAGGAGACACAGCAATGCAGAGCACCCAGAAAGAGGCACTCATAGCTATGAGCTCTGTTTCCAAAGCCAGTCATGACAAAAAAAAATATGCAGGTCAGCTTTACAGAGGATAACAGAGGTATGAGAACAGAGGGGGACAATCATCTTTCAAACCTGTTCGTATTTTAGAAAAGCTAAAATAAACCCACATAGTACCTTCACATTTGGATTCTTGTTATCAACATTCAAAGAGAACCCTTTCCATTTTAATGGTGAATTTAAACAAAATATTATGTATAATAGGTTTAGGTTATATTCTATAAATATATCAACATTATATCAGCCCTAATGCTCTTTCTAGATATCTGCATCAGCCATTAATATACCAACACTGGCCAAAAACTAAACATGTCTTGAACATCTGGTTAGCTAACATCTTTTACAAAATTCAAAGCATTCAAATGTAAAAATTTAAGTACTGCCTCGTTTGAAACCTTATACTCCATATGGCAACATTCAGAGTTCAAGCTTTCAAGCTAAAAGCTACAGAATTTGCATCACATTACATAAATGCCACATATAATTTCTGTTTTATTTTCAGTCTAATAGAAATTGCTCTCAATTTGAGCTGAAAGGGTAAACCCTCAAAACAAGTTCAAACAAGGCTGCTCCAAAATGCCCTTGTCTCCGCTTCCTCTTTCCAGCAGGAAATTGATGCTCCAGCTCCAAACCCTTTCATTAACTACACTGTGACATTAGCAATGATAATGACTGCTTATATGCCCAGTCACAAATACCCGGCAATTAACAAACACTAATCAGTTCTCACTGCATTAATCACAGTGGTGCTGAATCAAAACTCTACTCTGAATACAAACATATCAAGGGCATCACAAAGCCTTTTATCTTCAAGAACTATGAATGCACTGAATTATTCAGTGCACAACACTTGGTTTGGCCCCTTATTCTGGAAAGAGGACTATATTCTGCACAAATTTAACATTTATGTTTTAGCCAGAGCCATTAAGTCAAACACAAACAACCATAAGCTGTTAGCTAACTGCATAATTATATATATATATACACCTTTCCATTAGGATTACAAAAATATGAGAAATGTGTGAAAATGCACTCCCTTGCATTATACACTTAACCTTATAAAGTCTACCGTACTATATTTGATGCATGAAATTCTAAGGAATCTAAATTTCCAACATGATCAAATCTTTGCTGAAAAACCTGCAGTGCAAAATCTTCTACATGACGTCTACTCTCGAACAGATAGGTTATACTTTTAAAAAAGTATAAACTTTTATAAGTAAATTATAAACTTAATTTTTTTTTTAAAAATTATATTTTTAAAGCATGTAAAACATGAGTATCAAATACACACAACAGGCTTTTGATGAAAGTTATTTCTACATCTCTGAATCAACATGGTATTGCACTGCATTATATTATTATTCTTATTATATATTTAGAAAATACAGAAATTTGATAATAAAAATAAGCATTTAAACGTCACCATACTTAGACATATTACTGGGTGATACGGAGTGACAACAATGCATTTTATGCAAGTAGTCGGTTATAATGTTATATTAAAAATCTCTGATTCTCATTACAAGCTTAAAGAATTGGATTAAGTGCTTTTCGGCTATATAAATATCAACGGAAGCACCAAAATGCTTTCCAGGGTTAAATGTGCCTTGCATTTACAGTGTTACTGACTGGTCTGACACAAAGCAGAAAAACTTCTGAGGAAAAATCCATTGTGTGACTTGTGTGTCAACTAATTCTGACACACACCAATGAGAATGAATGACTCAGATCAGCTCATACACCTCTGCTCTGTATCTTGTGCATGTGTGTGATATAAACTTATTAACAAGCATGAAAATCATTGGAATACACTTGGAAAACTTTCTAGCAAACAGTTTCAACTCAATGGCCTTTCATTATTCTTAAATAGCAGGTTTAAGTATAACCTTTACAAAACTACTTTAACATGTGCATTTTATAACATTTCTGTGTAGATATTAGCGATTTAACATAAACTGGGTTTACAAGAACGCTGCGGATTGTTTGGCCTATCAAAGCTAACTAACCAACTACAACCAAGTTTTTTAGCAATTCGTGAGCATGTCTGAAACAACTTGTGTACTTGTACAGACACACGAGTTAGCTTTGAGTAGTTAGTTAGAAGCAATTAAGTTAGTTTGACAGAGTGCCAAAAAACTTCAAGTTCCAAGCAAAATTTTGGATAGAGCAGGGATACAGTTGAGCAGACGGAGAAATAAAGTATACGCACCCAGGAGTTTCTTGACCTCTTCCTCGCTCATGAAGACGTTAACATTCGGCCTGTTGTTATTGTTTATGCCCGGTGCATTGCTCGGGTTGGCGAGGCATCGGGCCCCTTCGAGAAGCAGGAGGAGAAAGAAACCCCCTAGTCTCCACAGTACCGTATGCGGCCAACCCCGGGACACCGCCGACGCTGCGCCTCCACCGGAGCCCCGCGCTGGCAGAAACATCGCAACCCACCGTCGCGTCAAAAAGTCTCTGCGATCGAACTGCGCCACGGAACCTCATCCAAAGCTTGAGTTACTTCTTCCCGAGGGCGACATGCTACTAGGTCTGATGACGGCGCTCTCTGTCGACCCCTCTCTCCTCTCAGTATTGTCCCCCTCACCCGCCGCCGATAGCCGTCCAGCTAACTTCTGTTAGCTCGCGCTCAATCTCAGCGGGACCAGTTGGACGTTGTTAAAGCGCCGTCTTTCTCCTGGGAAGAAAGTCCTTAGCTTCTATTTCTTAAAATAAAAAGTCGGGGGACAAGCCACAAATACTATCCCAAACAGCCCTTAAAAGTGTCCTCCAGCTCTGTCCTTTCATGGTCTTTTCCACCCCCCCAGCAATCTCAGTTTTCATTGAAGAAAGGGGGGTTGGGGAGGAGGGGGGTCATTTAAAACTAGTGCGCGCACGCACGGACGTTTACGGGCGCGCTCCTGGGGTGGTGTGTGTTTAATGTAATGATAATAATACAGGCACGTGACAACTGTAAGCTTTTGCCTACGCCAGTTATTGCCTGTTGAATCAGTTTGATCTCAAACTAATTTTTGTAAAATATGAAAGTTTGCGTTAAAGAAAAATGTTATATTTTCAACTTTCAACCAAAGTGAAAGTTAAGAAACAAAAGTAACTAAATGTTTCAATGTATCTCCCACATTAAAACGTATAAAGTTAAAATGTAACGTGACTCTGCACATTAATATTGTTTTTTTTTCTTTTTGATTGGTTTAAAATACAGCCATAACACAGAATGTAAAAAAGGTTATAATAAAATAGCACTGTATTAAATACTTAAATAGCAACACTAGTTTTATGGAATATACAGCGAGGGATCTGTGACCTGAAAAAGAAGATATCATCTCAAACATAACATAGGCATATCTTAAAATAATAATATCACATAAAAATTATTGAGGTTGATTTTATTTTATTACTATATTTCCCTAATGCTATCACTAAGAATAATTATTTGATAAACCTCTGATGGATGTACAAGAACCTTTGTATCAGTTTGTTTCCTTAAATTGCAAATAGTTGTTTGCCATATGCAAAAAACCCATAAAACCTCATTATAGACTTTATCTATTTGCATTTCTGCACTGTCAGAAAAAAGGTATAAAAGTTGTCACTGGGAAGTAAATAAATAAATAAAAGCTACACATTTTTACCTAAACAGTTCTTTTTGGTACTTGCACATATTAGTACCTAAAAGGTGCAAAAGTACAAAAGTGTACCTTTTTGAAAAGGTGCCATCCCAATGACAGCTTTTGTACTTTTTTTCTGAGAGTGTGGTTAAAGCTAACCACATATCATTGGCTTTGTAGTTGTACTTTTCACAATGACAATAAAGCTGAATCCAATCTAATCTAATCTAATGGCATAAACTTCAGTCCAGTCCTTGGTTTAAGTGCTTTCTTAAAAGACACATTGAAGTTTGAGCAGGAATTTGATATCTGTAATCATCTACTTTCTGTGTCACCATTTACCAGGGACTGTAGACTTGAAGTTTAGTGAGCAAGATCCATATCTACATATTTCACAAAGCCAGACAAACAGTCTCAGGAAATTGTGCCTGATGAAAGGAAGATCCTTGGCACTTTTTTTTTTTTTTTCATCATAGCGACATCTTGTGGTAATTTAGGGTCTAGCATAGCCTAAACCTCGAAATCTGTTTTCTGGATAAGAATGCCCACCAATAAAGTTTATCAGTTAAAAATCCTTATATAGTTCTCTACATGTTTCATAATATCCCCTCCCTCCTGAAGCTTTATTTTTTCCTTAAAAAGTGAAGAGACCATGAAGTTTTAACATTTTTATTATTAAAATATTCAACTACAAAAACAGACTATAAACACTATTTACATGCTAGCTAGCAGACAGTTTTCCTTTACACAAACAGAAACAATGGTATGACATTTTTTTTCCAGTATTTTGTGTGATGTTGCTGTAGGAGAGAACCAGGCTTGAATGAATGATTGAATGAAAATACTTGTAGGTTTTGGAGACTGAACAGGCAATAATTCAAAAAAATTCCCTGAGGGACTTGACGGCCACTACATGTCAATATCACATAATATTTACATTTGAGGTATGCTATTTGATGCAGATAACTCCTAAATCATATGGTCAAGGTCATCTACAGATCTGGGCCCATATTCTTAAAGATTCTAAGAATCCTCTCAGAGAGCTCCTAATTCAGCTTAAAAATTTCTAACTAGGAATCTTAGTGTGATTGAGGACCAATCTGAGAACAACTCTGAGCAAGGGAAAGACAAAAACTTTCATTTTAGTGCAATGTGGGGCTGACCCTATTGATAGGTTTGATACATTATTTTGAAGACTGTGATTGGTAGTCCAGGAAGAAAAAAGAGTGCTTTTAAATAAATTTCTCTTTGAAATTACAAGCTTAATTTTGCCTATGTTACACTAATCACTCACACTCACTCACTCACTCACTCACAAACACACACACACATATACATTTTTCTTAGAATTTTGTCACTAAGAGCAACTCTTTGCACTAAGAATTTTCATGAATACGGGCCCTGGAGCTGTAAATGAACAAATATACGTCCATAGGACAATGTAGCCAATGAAAGGTGACCAGTGATGCAAAAAAGGGTCAACAATGACAGTAATGCATCCTCATACGAACTAAGACTGAGAAGCAGTTACTCCCCAAAGTTGTCATTGGTTCAGCCTCCTAAAACAGAAAAAACACATTCAGTATGTAACAATACGATTGTGTCCATTTCTATCAGATATAAAATATACTCACCACTATTGTTGTTGTTTTTGAGTTCTTCTGTCTGATGAGAAAGAGGAAAAAGAGATGTTTAATTCATATACGCAGCATTAATACTGCCATCTATCAGCTCCATGCCATGATTTAAATTCTGCATGTATTAAAGTGATAGTTCACCCAAAAATGAAAATTCTGTCATTACTTACTCACCCTAATGTCGTTCCAAACACGCAACTGAATTGTTCAATAAAGTCATTATTTTTGTTGTCTTTGCACGCAAAAAGTATTCTCGTAGCTTCGTGAAATTGCGGTTGAACCACTGATGTCACATGAACTATTTTTCTGGGTCTGGGAACATTTCAGTTGCGTTGTTGTCTATAGAGGGTCAGAGAGCTCTCGGATTTCATCTAAAATATCTTAATTTGTGTTCCAAAGATGAACGAAGGCCTTATGGGTTTGGAACGACATTAGGGTGAGTAATTAATGACAGAATTTTAATTTCTGTGTGAACTATCCCTTAAACAAAGTCACCTTCCACCACATGTTTACATCCACTGTACAGTGGAACCAGGAAGAACTGTGTACAATGGTTTATACGTACTTGAAGTCTTAGGCAGTACTTTCTTATGCAGCAAAGGCTCACAGATCTCTCTAAAACAAACATCCTGCTGAACTTTATATGTCCTTTTGTACCTGAGGGTGAAAACAGGTACTCAGCAAAAAGAGATACAACTATTGGATTAGACTGGACCAAAACAGGACAATAGACATATCCAGACAGCAGACACTTACAAATAATGGCAGACACCATCCTCCCACACAGGCACACTCTTTGTTTCAGAGTAAAGGCGAGTACATGGGTGAGGTACTCGCTGACAATCTGTATACAAAAGGGCAGAGAATGAAAATGTACAAAAGGTAGAGTTGACTAAAGATCTTATTACAGGCAAAGCTACTAAAGATGATATTATTTTGCATTTTGTTAAACGATAGTAGAAGATTATCTTTTTTCAGACTGATGCTTTTAAAATTACTTTGGTGAAATACAGATTCTAGTGTCTAGGCGGTAGGATAAGAAGTAAATAATAAACTAAAATAATAATTAATAAACTCGAGTTTAAATTCTAATTCATTGGTTTGTTTGCATGCTTGTGAATGAACAGACGTGGTTATACTAACATAGCTCACACCGTCTGCCCTTGAAACCAGCGGCACAGTTGCAGCTGAACGACCCGTTGATCTGCACACATGTTCCACCATTCTGGCAGGGCTGAGTTCTGCAGTCTTGGGATGACTCTGAAATTTAATGAAATGTTTTTGGATACAAACACATAAACACAATGCTTTGCTACATGAATAGTTTAAACATTGGCAAGCTTGCAGCTTTTTCATGTTTGGGTTTATTTAGCTGCTCTTTTAAGTACACAACCACATGCACATAAATATGCATTTTTAAACAGCTATAAGTCACTTTTTGGGGGGGCTGAAACCATAACAGATTGCTGATAGATGTGGTTTGTTTATGGTGACCGTCATGCTGCAGATTATTCAGAATACATGCAGTGGTATTCTGCCACAGTCTTTCTCTCAGCTGGGACCAATTAGAGAGTTTGAATACCACCAACTGTTAAAACATTTTCCTGTTTTAAGAACCACGAACTCCCTATTTAAAGTTAATCAACAATTTTCACTTGTCTAATAATCTTTATAGAGTTTTACCTACCAAATTTACTCTTTGTCGCTTCTTCAGGAATTTCCAGAGCTAGACTTATCTTATTGGTGGTTTCTTCCATTTTTTCTAATTTGATTGGAGGTTCAGGCTCTGTTTAAAAGATACAAAGGCAGAAATTGAAAAATCAAGTTAAATAAAAACTAGGGTTTTCACATTGTTTATGCCCTCCTAAATATCAAGGCAGTATTTTCATATATAGTGAGTCGTGCTTTCAAACGATTAATCACAATTAATCGCATTCAAAATAAAAGTTTTTGTTTACTTAATATATGTGTATGTACTGTGTATATTTATTATGCATACATAAGTACACACACATGTATGTATATATTTAAGAAAAATATGTTATGTTTATTTATTAAATATATTTATATGTAATATAAATTATATGAATATAAACATACATGCAAACATGTAAATATTTTCAAAATATATACAGTATGTGTGTGCATTTATATATACATAATAAATATACACAGTACACACACATATATTATGTAAACAAAAACTTTTATTTTGGATGCAATTAATCGCAATTAATCGTTTGACAGCACTAATAGTGACCCATTTACACTTTATTAAAAATGATAAGCATAATAGTGTAAAGACCATATTATGTTAGTTTATTCTGCTTTTTCCCTCAAAATTAATTAATTTGAAAACTAATGAATTTTAAAGTACAGTGTAGGCTACTAAAACTACATCAAATTATTAAAATATTATCTGAAAAACAATTATTTTGTAATATTAACAGTGTATCTTTTTCTACCTGTCATTAGAGCACTACAGCTATATAAACCTGAACAGAAACATTCAATTCTATTTAATATATTTATTTAGTGCTTTCATAATAAATATCATTCCAAAGCAAATTTCCAGAATATATTGACTTGTAATAATCACAATTAATCTCATTGATTTGACTGACTGTCTTCAAGAGAATGAAAGTAATAATATCAAATATGGTAAATGTGATAAAAGTGATTTATTATCCTCAATTAAAATGCTAACTTTGACAGCCCAAAAAATATTTAGTAAAATTGTTTTTTCCACAAGTTTCCCACTTTGAAAACCTCTTGAATAAAACACACATTTAGCAGATTTGTTCATCTAAAATAATTTAAAACAACATTCAGTTTAAAAATACAATGCATTACCATTATATATGAAATAATTACTGACTTGTACGGTGTCTGATGGTTTTTTGTGGAAGGTTGGTAAATTTAGCTGTAATTCTCCCTCTTCCGTCAATAAGCTCTGTATATCTGAAAGAGAAAACAAACACTCAGAGCTCATTATTGTATGAATGGCTTAGCATTGCGTTCATAATTGCATTGTTGCATCTGTACCTTTGTGGCTCTTCAAGGAGTTCTGTGTGGTCATCTGTGCCTCCATCTTGAACTTGTGTCAAGGTCTGTCCTTTCTGGTAGTCCTGTCCTCCCTTAGGTCTGTCACCTCTGCTTTGGCCCTTTGGAACTGGTACTGTGCAATACAGGATACACAGATGGGTCACTAAGACAAAGACATCTTGACAATCAGCAGACAAGCAGTAATCTTAAATATCAGCGACTCACGTGTGGTGAAGGCTAGGTGTTGAGGGACGCTCTGAATGTTGTCTTTGCCCGTTTTGCGCACAGCAGTGAGGGCAAGTCGGTAATGTTGTCCTGGAGCGAGGTCTCGTAGTGAATAAGTCCCTAAACTTCCATCAGGTAGGTAGCGGCTACGGGTGCTCAGGCCTCGAGTAATATTGACCACAAAACCGTCTGGAAGATTCCGAGGATGATGGTCCCATGTGATCCGAGCAGAGGTGGTGGTGATATGGGAGAGTGAAAGGTTTTGAGGTGGAAGCGGTCCTGATGGAGAGAACAGTATAATGTGCTGTTACTTATTACAGAGTTGCATGTGTTTGTAACACAGAGCTGAAGAGATACTCACTGGTCCAGAAGTGCAGTGGCCCAGCAGATTTGCTAGTTGATGGCAGGTCTTCAGGGCGCAAACCACTCTGTGTGACTACGTCTACTGTGTACATCTGACCTGGGAGCAATGTGCTGTGGGTTACACACAACTAATCAGTAAAATATGTGTTTTTCATTTTCATATTTTAAACCTTTATATGATCTCAGAATATTGTATCAAATGTAGTGATGCACTAACATTTCAGAAACCAGAATCCACTACAAAAAATTCGTTTTTGGGCAGAATTGTTTTTTTGGAGGGTTGAAATCAGTGACGTGTAATTGGAACTTGTCCAATGATGCATTTTAACTGTTTCGTGCACACACATACAAGTATAAACTACAACATGTAAACATATCGGCAGGGTGTACACACATGTGACTAAAAATTATGTTAGAGTAGCAATATGTAATATATCAAGAGGCGGGTTGTTACAAAAGAAATTTACTATGATTGGTTTAATAGACCTTAGTCAGTAGTGCCATATTTAATTTTTGACAGGAATGAAAATGCGGCTGTAAGGGGTTGAAGTGCTATTGCAAAGACTGTCTATTCAGTCTCATTTTTGAGCCACGCTAAATTCAATATGACGTTTAACATGACTAAGGTCTGTATCACCTGAGAACACAGCACCCTGAATAGCATAAAGAGTTCAACTACCAAAATTTAATTACAAAAACTTTATTTTTAGGTTTCTTTTTTGGCTAAATGAAAACTTTAATATTAGTTTTGGTTAAAATAAAATAAAACAGAAATTGTGCATCACCAATTTAAACGGCATTATATATTTTTTCTTTCTAAAAAAAAGAAGAACAAAAAATATTTCTCTTGTTTGTCACATGTAGGTTAGGTGAGGATTTTTTTTATACTAAAGAGCACATTGAAACATTATAAATGTTACTATATTAAATGTTAATAATATGCCTATTAATAGTAATATTATAATAATTTTATATTTTAACCTTTAAACTTTAAAAATAAAATATGTACATGGATGAATCGTTTACAATAAGAGCTCAGAGATGGTGAATTTTTTTCCCAAACTGCCGCCAAAAATGACGTGCCCCGGAAATTGGCGCTCTCGCGCAATTCAAAAGTTTTAAATTCACCACAGAACCCACTCGCACCAAAAGAGGAACTAAACTAACTGTTTTATGTAAAGAAAACTTTGCTGTTCCAGTTTAACGCAAGAGTGGAACCGATGATACTTTTGCTCAGCTCTGTGGTAAGTAATTAGCAAGCTCAAAATTAATTAAGTTCAACTAAAAATTCTATCATGTACTCCCATGTCCTGACACAAACCATCATGACTTTCTTCCGTGAAACACAAACGGTGTAGTTTTAAAAGGTATATGTAAATCATATTGAGCTGTACATTTCTTTACTATTCAATTATTAATTAAAGTTAACATACTCCGCCTAGAAAAATACTTGCAGGCAAGCATGAGATATTATTATGGCCATCTAGTGGCTAATACGTAAATTGCAGGCAAACGTTCAGAAGATTGTCACCCACTGTGCAAATGTTTAAAAATTCAAATTTTCTTGTTTTATGATGTGTTGATAGCCACTTTACACATGCTGCCTTCAAGTGCACCTTCGGAAACTGCTACTTCTAGGTCCAGAGATTCATTATTATATTATGACACATTATGACACATTATTTGGCTGTACGGTAAGGGGGGAAAATATGGTTATTCATGTGCTCAGAACTTGTAAATATGATATTTCTGACTGCACTTGAAGGCTGCAACAGACTAAATGGGCCAATTACAAGATCATTCTCTTAAGACTATGCAAACTATTTGCAGACTTGTGTTTTCTTTTTCTGCGTGTATGTGCTGACCTTGTTCTGTGTCATGACTGACCTGAAGGTGTACTCTGTGACGCTGCTATTGAGCACGGCTGTGCGAGGTCCACTACCATCTGCAGGCATCAAGGACACTCGAACCTGACTGATTGCTGCATGGCGGCCAACATGCACCAGCCACCGCAGCCATACCTGAGAGGACGACACATTCACGACCTCCAGCTGTTCCACCTTACGTGGCCCTGCGACAGAACAGGAGAAGAAGAGTATGTGATTAAATACTCTACATGTACATGTTAGTTTAGCACAATTATTGTGCTTAACATCTTTTTTCTTGTGGCACAAAAACATTCATATTATTTATTTAAGGACCAGAACAAATAAACATAAAAAAACATATATTGCAATCCTGCTGTCACATTGTTCTAAGGAAACAGGATGTGACAATCACCATGTAGGTACAGAAGAAAAAGTGGGAGCTCTCACTAGTGCGGATGAGAGCGAAAGCTGGCTGGCTTATGTCATTGCTGTTGGTGTTGCGTTTGACGGAGAAGGTGGAGATGTTGTAAAGCTGTCCGGGGTTCAGGCCCTGCAGTACATAGGTAGAATGCTGCTTCTCCAGGAAGTCTGTCTTCCTTGGTACACGACCAATAGGAGCAAAGGCAACAGCAAAGCCGCTGATTAAATTCTGAGTGGCGTCTGACTGATCCCAGCGTAACTCGACTTCATTTTCTTCTACCCGCAACACATGCAGGCCAGATGGAGGCAGCAGGTCTGGGAACAGTGAAAGTATTATAAATAAATCAAATACCCTCCTAGTGATTTTTAAATAGTGGGCTGTGGCCCGCTAGGGGACATCAGCAAACCTCCTATGGGGCCCCAAGATGTCTTAAAATGATTTAAAATAAAACAAGGATTTATTTCAGTTAAAACAACTAAAATAAACATATCTCTTATTTTAATTCATCTCCTCAGCAAGTTTTTTTTCTTTGAAGTATGAGGTAGCTTAATTTTATAAGTGATTTCTAGATAAAATGCCTATGGTGTTTTAAGATTTTATGAATGGATTTACATTTTTCTAGCTATGTACGGTTATAAAATATTTTATCAAGTAGAAATT
>JAFVLL020040244.1:0-16774 GCA_021397915.2 Tor tambroides | reverse complement strand
AGCCTAGTGAACCAAACTGAGAGACCATTTTGAAGGCTCAGGAAACCTTTGCAGGTGTTTTGAGTTGATTAGGTGATTGGCATGTCACCATATTCTAATTTGCTGGGATAGTGAATTGGTGGGTTTTTGTTAAATGTGAGCCTAAATCATCACAATTAAAAGAACCAAAGACTTAAAGTACTTCAGTCTGTGTGCACTGAATTTATTTAATAGACGAGTTTCACAATTTGAGTTGAATTACTGAAATAAATGAACTTTTCCATGACATTCTAATTTATTGAGATGCACCTGTAGATGCCATTTTCTGCTTTCTTAAGTGTTAAATATGTTTTCCAATTACATTCAAAAATATTAAAATGGTAGAAGATTGTTAACTGAGAAGAAAAGAAATCTATATAGGGACCACGAGGTAGACATGTCAACTCCATTCACGTCCAGAACCGGAATTAATCATGCATTTTTAATTATTTAGATTTGTCTTGATTTTTTTATGGATTCTGATTTTTTTGTGTCTGCATAAATATACTTTTATTAATAAAGGTATTAATAAAGACACCTTCATGTTGAGTACAACGGACAGCTTCAAAAATGCGGTTTTAAACTGCCCATTTCCTACCATCACAAACAGGTGACCACTCAGCTAACAAAAAAAGGTCTCCAGAATGTCCCCTAAATGGCCTCTGCGAACATCCTGTGGATGTCAGTGTGTAGTGTTCCCTAGACATCCATGAAGATGTACACAGGATGTCCAGAGGCTAAACGGGATGTTTAGGGGACTTTTGCTTTCATTTTATTTTACTTTTAGACTAATCAAAGACATCTGACACGTTGTAAGGAGCAAAATACATTTATTTTAATTTAACGATTGTAAAGTTGCACTGCTCTTTCCGTGTGTGTGTGTGTGTGTGTGTGTGTGTGTGTGGTTGACAGCTGTTAGTCCGATGGCAGTTCTTCCAGTTGTCTTCTAACCTAAAACAACAAAATGAACACATTCTGTAATGCTATGATTTTATATGTTTAGGAGTATCATTTGTCTATTGAAAAATGATTTGTAAAGACTGTTGACAATTTGGATTTAGACCAAGCGGTCCAAAATTTAGCGCACAAAGATAGGCCGTCCCAAATGGGCTTTTTGCCACATATAGGCATCTCAGTGTGTATTTTTAACATAAGGAAATTCAATATTGAGTTCAATATCTGTCAATATTATATGCATTTAATCTTTTCAGCTTTACATCCTGGCTGAATTAGAAAGTGTTCACATAACGGTCAGCAGCCGCAGCCTACATGACGGACAACTTCAGCAAACATTTTAAAAGGTAAACTTTTCATAAAATGTAAACATTACGATAGGGGTGTCCCCGACTAAGGATTTTCATAGTTGAATCAGAATTGTTGAATCTTGCCGCTAGTCGACTGATAGTCAAATCATGTTTGGGGGCGGGGCAAAATACATTACCAAGAGTCAAGTCAGACATCGGACAGTCATAATTATTGACGTTAACACAGGGAAAACGGACACCTCACAGATATGAAAATAATGTTTTATGTTTTGATTAAAAGATAGTTAACATTAAACGTCAGCGAAACCCTAAGAATTCACAACATTTTTTACAACAGTGCTCTCATCATAACGTTATGTATATGACAGTTAGTTATTAATGT
This sequence comes from Tor tambroides, assembly GCA_021397915.2. Classification (NCBI taxonomy): domain Eukaryota; kingdom Metazoa; phylum Chordata; class Actinopteri; order Cypriniformes; family Cyprinidae; genus Tor; species Tor tambroides. The sequence goes on along the minus strand of JAFVLL020040244.1, from coordinate 15,109 downwards.
TCTGCATTTGAGCTGTGCACACTGAAGATGACCAGTTGAATGAAGCATTTGATAGCAGGTTTTTAATCAATAGGATTTAACTCATCATTTTTATCATACAGAATATGGTTTGTTATTAATACAACATAACGTCAATATTACGACTTATAGGCTATCTGCACAAAATGTTTCGAATGCATGAACGTGTCTGCTCGGCTCTGAATAAACTCCTTTTGTGGACGCATTCTTCACGCAACAACATGCAGAAACACAGCAACTAAACTCTAAAAATTCACAGCGTTTCATTATAATAATGTTCTCATTATAATATTATGTATATGACAGTCCCAGTCATAGTTATTAATATTCTGCATTGTTGTTTGATCGTGCTGCACGCTGAAGAGATAATCACCGTAGTGCTACTATGAAGCGCTTTACTGCAGCATAACTCAAATGTATCTTATACGATATATATAAACCGGCTGAAATATTTTGAAATCGCTTATACCCTACCTGATCGAAAACATCCAGTCTTTCTCTCAGGTCTTGTTAAAGATTTAAATCCTTACCGCCAAGATGTTGGATTAAGTGAAACTTAAATCTATAGGGGTGGTTGGTTTTATTCACGCATGTTAAAAATATTTATAACACAAACATAGAAACAGAAGCTGGCATCCAAGCTGTAAAAAACTGCATGGAAAAATTTTCAGATGCAAAAAGACCAGATGAATACATACTGAAACTACTGGAAATTAATTCAACAAAGAATGAATTCAAATTTGACTGCAAATTTCATATCCAAATCAAAGGTACGGCAATCGGCAAAAAATTTGCACTGTCTTTTGCAAACATCTTTATAGCCTCTTGGGAGGAATCGGCTATGTCTTTCTTTTGTATCAAACCTTTTGCTTATTATCGTTTCCTAGATGACATATGGGGAATATGGACTGACAATAGAGAGGAATTCACTGCTTCTACAACGCATTTAAACCAACACCAGGCCTCCATAAAAGTTCATTAACAATAGACCCACTGCAGGTCCATTTTTTGGATGCTGTGGCCTACAAAGGCCCTACTTTCTCTGAAACTGGCAAACTAGATTTTAGAGGTTTTTTCAAAGAAACTGACACCCATTGTCTTTTGCACAAAAGTAGATTTCACCCTAGGCATACATTTAGGGGAATAAGTCTCAATTATTAAGATTTCATGGAATCTGCTCGGAAGAATCTGTTTTATACAGCTACAAGAACCTTGTTTGGAGCAATGACACAAAGGGGATACTCTAGATCTTTCTTTGAAGAAAATTCTAAAATAATTTCTAAACTCTATAGCTCATCCAGTTTCTAATGCACAACCCATGAATGGAATCATTCCTTGGGTGCTTTGTGATGAAAAGAAAGCTACCAAACTAAATAATGCGCTTAAACAGATTTTTTTTCAAGTTTCTTGAACCCACACACTACTTACAGAAACACCGGCCTATTGCGGCCTATTCCAGAAACAGAAATCTGTTGGACATACTAGTGCAGAGTAAAATAAGTGCTCCGGTTCTCCAGAACAGGACCAGCTTATGTAAAGACTATGTGTCATTACTTTGGGTCAATAACAGGATTACAAAGCAAATCTTTGAGTTACAGCAACCTCTGTCTCCCCAGACGTGCAACTGTGTTTACCTAATCTTTTGCACAAAATGCTGCAGACAATATGTAGGCCAGACCAAGAATGAGTTAAGAAAATGTGTATATCAACACACTCATAATATTTTGCACAAAATTCTAAAACATGGACATTTTGTGCAACACTTCCTGGTCCATGGTCTGCCAGCCCTTATGGCAACAGGATCTGGGATGCATCAGGAACAACCCCGAAAGAGCTAAAAGTTTGTTTTTATGAGCCTATTTGGATTGGACCAGTATATGGAAATTCTGGAATATACTTTGCAGTTTCATCACGCAGAAGTCAAGTGCTATTGGTAAGATCGCCGCCTCAATCTCTTGCTGATATCATCTCTTGTTGGTTTTCAACTGTGCTAGACAAATTTGGTAACTTGCTTAGTCCTGATAGAAATAATGAAAGAGAAGAGAGCAAATGCTGTAAACAGCTCGGCTCTGAAGTTCTCACCTTAAAGATATTCTCTGAATTCATTGAAAGAATGGTCAGTCTGGGCTTTGATTCTGATTGGAAAGTTAAAACAAAAACTTGATTGGCTGCAAACAAGAAAGAACCAGAGAGATTAAAAATAAAATAAAAAATTCTAAATTTGTGTGCCTATTTTCAGATGTGTAAAGTGGCTATTTGTTAAAAATAATCCCAGAAGTAACTGAGTGATGATTTAATCTGATTCTTTGTGCATAGAAGGTTTAAATGACAAAGAATATCATAAATCTGTTCTAGTTCCTATATAATTGTTGAAAGCCCTGACAAGGCATATTGAACAGAATTCTGGGTTGGTGAAAAGACTGTAGGCACACAAATTGGTAGTAGCATTTTGGAAAAACTCAGAAGCTTATGTTTTGCTTTAGAAGATAAGATTGCGTTTGACTGCAATGAAGCAGTTGTTTTTATCTCATGCTGGCCCTCACCATGACTCTGCTTAAACTGTAAAAGTAACAGAGACATGTTATGAGTGGGAATTTGTAATTTCTATATTTACTGATGTTTGGGCGAAAGACTAATTTTATTGTCAGACTGCAAAAATTCAGCCACTCAGAATCTCAGCCAAATGCCAATTTCCACTCAAAACTTATTGTTTGCATATGAGATGATAATGTTGTAAACAAGTAACATAAACGGGGGTTTCAAAGTTAATTTAAAGAAAGCACAGCTAGCACGACCCAAAGTAACAAATCTGGGTCAGATAACCCCTGACAGATTTAAAATCTATATTGTAATGAATTTAATATTATAGTCTGTCTAAGTTAAAAGTTTGGTGAAACTGTTAAAAGATAATTTGCAGAGTAAGAGAGAGAGACTGCTGGAGTGGAGGCAGGGAGCAAGAGTAACCAAAACAAAAGCAATGATATTAAGGCCAAAATATTCCAGTGATTTTTCTCAAAATAAAAATTCTTAATGAACAGGCAAACTAAGAGACTACGTACAAACTAGGTTAAACTGATAGGAAAATGTTTAAATCCTTCCGAGTTGACACAAAAAGCAAACCTTGTATAGGAGCCGTTTTATTTTTCCTCTTTCCTACTACTTGTTTCACTTCTGTTTCAGTTTTTATAACCATTTCTTACTACGTGTAAGTAAGCTGTTGTTGTTGTTGTTGTTGTTTTAAAACGTGCGCTTGGCTCAGTGTTGATGTCTGTATAGGTTGTTTATTCAGTTTTAATTTTATTTAATTTGAGTTATTTAGTACTCCATACTACATGAAAATGAAATAATACATATATTTAATTTATTTTTTGATGTATGTATTTGTATATGTGTATGGCTGTACATACACATGTAGTTGTTTTTTGGTGTTTGGTTTAGTGTTAGCATTATTATACTCTTACCTTTTTGTTTTACCGTTTTAATATTTTGAATTGTTTTTAGCTTTCATTTAAATGTTTAGTATTGAAATGTTTTTGTATGAATTTGTCAATTTTATTTAATTTTTCTTCAATGTGAGTATATAGTATTTACAGAGTTTTCACTTTTAGTTTTGGTTACTTTTTCTTATTTGTAAGTCGCTTTGGATAAAAGCGTCTGCTAAATGACTAAAAGTAAAGTAAAGTAAGTAAAAGTATATTGTGTCACTAACCTCTGGAATGAGTGTTGTATCATTACAGATGGGTTAAGTGAAATGGCTTTACAGAAGTCGATAATTCTGAGGGAATCTACGGAAAAGAGAATGCCGAACATGGGACGAGCTGTAAGTGGATTGGTCCTCCAGCTCGGTCTGCTACGGGTAATAACGACTTTTGTCCTTTTATAATGCTGATTTGAATCACTCTCTGGATTAATGTTTAAGAGTGTTTATATGATTTGAATTTGTGAAATTGAAGATTGCCATCCATAATGGGTTAAAAACCCATGTCTAAATTCAGCTGAGGGTCTAAAACTAAACCATTTAATGCTTTGTTATTCGAATGGTAAAGGGAAACAGAGACACATTGGCTAAGTCACTAACCAAATTATCCAGAGAGAGAGAGCCCACACATAAAAGAAGGCTGCCCTTACAAAAAATAACTGCAGTACATTGAAGTACAACTGCAGTAAAACAGCAATAATGCAGTTTTTTCGTGTCCAAAAAACTGCATTTTTCTACATGTAACAAAAACTGCAGTATTACTTTTTGTAATTTTTTGTAAGGGTGGTGGGGGAAAAAAGGAGTGAATAGAGTTTAGGCTGTCTGTGTCTGTCCTCAAGGTCTGAGTGACGCAGTAGTTTGGGTTATGTAGAACAAAGATAAGTTAACAAAAACATTTGGATCTGCTGGCTAACCAGTTGATGGAGGAATACAGTGACGAGTAGTTATAATGAAATATAGCAACCAAAATTAATGTTATGAACACCAAAATTGTAATAGGAGCTATGGAACTGTTTATGAACACCTGTCAAGTCAAATCAAATTAAGATAATTACTGTGAACACTGACAGGGCTTTTTGATAATGTACACTCTGTTTTACAGGAACTGAGGGTGTCTTTTAATGAATATTTGGCAGTTTAGATCTGAGCAATAGTATTGTTTGACAGGATTGTGAAATCTGTCTGTTTTTGCTCAGCTTATAAAAATTTGATTAAATAAGTATCACTGCCAAATGACAAATATGAATGAAGGGTTTTTAAGATGTTGATCAGGTAGCTGACTTGTAAGCATTTCTAACTGACAAGACAGTGAGGACCAAATTGACTTTTACACAAAGTCCTGAGAATGTGCTTCTGAATGTGCTGTTAATTTAGTCAGAGCACAGTAATACGGTATAAGTGAGATGTGCATTAAAATAATAATTAGGCATTGAGTATGATTAATATTGTCATGCATGTATCTTTATATCATGACATTACTAAGTAAACAAGTAAGTTGTATTTTTGAAGTTATACACTCTGATACTTACTATGTCATTTCGACCAAATGTCTGTGAGGTAACTGAGGGTCTGACCCATGTCAGGAATGCAATAACAGTGTTTATTCATTTAGCCCGGTCTCCAGAGAATAATATGTAGTTTTCTTATCAGTTCATTTTCTGATATGACCAAATTAACCAAAAACCATTATGGCTGTATAAGACACGTAAAGACATTTGTCTAAGGCCATGAAGGCCACCAATGCACTCTGTAGGATATTCAGTTCCAGTTTAGTCCTTAAAGGGAAAAAATATTTAATTATGCTTGCAGGAGTTGCAGAGGCTGTAGACTGATGGAATAACTGTTTCATCCATTGAAGAAGTATAATCATAGGAGTTGAGAAAAATGGGCCATATGATTTTTGGGCTAATTTTGTAGATGTTTTTTGTTATAAAATGACATTGCTATGCTACTAGCTAACAAATCCATTATCAAAATGGAACAATTACACGACCATCTCGAAAGTAAGTGTTATAGCCCCACCTCGATGGTCTATAATGTCACTGCGTGGATGCATTTGAATGTGTTTCACTTGTGTTTAGAGATTATTTCCAGTAGGAAAACTCTGATGCGAGAACCTCAGACGATTGATGATCTAGTGTGGAAAGATTTCCAGCCTCATCAAGTTTACATGTGGCCTCAGGTATCTGATGTTGTTATGGGAGACGAATGGTTTGATAGGGAAAAACAATTTCGTCAGTTTTTAAGGCCCATTCCTTCGGTTCAAGAATCAAGAGATTTGCATTATAGGTCGAGTTTAGGTCATTGTCTTTACCCTAAGATAGTCCATGCTGTTGGCCCTGAGTGGTACCCCACTGATAAGTCCAAACAGGGTGACTGTTCTGACTAAGAGTATTGTAACAGTAAAATGACTGCTTCCACCGAGTATTACCCTCAAGTGAAATCGCAGTGGGCTAACGAGAAGTATATTAATGATTAATCGAGGATTAATGATTAATGATATTAATGATTAATCGAGTCAGAGGATCATGCGTCACCACTCCACCTTCTGTAGTGGCCTCACTTGGTAGACCAGACTGGGGTATTGGACCCCACACCGGTCTAAAATGGGGGACTGAAGGAGTGGATCACAGATCTACAATGGCCTTCATAATAATATTAATTATATTATTTCTTGAATAATTATTAATTAAAGTTACATTTATGCTTGTTAGAGTATAAGTTTAATATGGCTTTAGTCTGCCTTTTACACTCTAAGAAGCTGCTCTCATTGTGTGTGTGACCATGCCCGATAAGGTTTAGAGCTGAGGCAACCTTGAAGTAAGATAAGTGTTTCTCTGCGTATGTGTGTTAGTATCTGTCTGTACAGGGAGAAGCTCAGACAGTCCAGGACAAACGTTCAGCTGCCGATGTCCAGCGTATCAGATATACGTCTTTGGAGAGACATTTTGCGTCGGACCTCTGATCACTCGTCACCAAAATAGTCATCAGAAGATATGCTTCAAGCTTGCGTCCATATGTGGAAATTGTCTAAGTTTATCTAGGTTTTGGAACCAATCAGAATTTTGATGACTTATGCATTGACGCAATTAGCAACCTCTGTCAGGGTATAATTGTGGTGATTTTTGTATTGTAAAGCAGAGCGGCCTACGAACTCCATCGCGAGTGTTGAAGCTGACTTCTGTGGATGAAACTGCAAACTATTTTCTTCAGTAAATTTCTTTAATTAATCACAATCTGACTCCTGGTCTTTGTTCATCATACCTGGTCCATGGGTTTTAACTGTAATTCCCCAACAGATCATAGAAGAGAAAATACAGGCAGACCGCTGGAAGCTGCTAATGTTCATCAGTAAATCTGTGGAAAATGAATAGAAATGATGATAATGAATGAGCTATGCATTTTAAAATGAACACGCACTAGTGTAAACAAAGCCTAATAAATGTGTAAACTGAAAACTATCTGAACTTTATTTAAATTGCATTATATAAATTTGTTTATTTGCACTGATTGTGTTGAATATATTTTCTTCCTTTGTGCAGTGGCTCAGGAGATGAGGTTTGAGTCTGTATGTCAGCAAGCTTTTTGAGCTAATGTAATCTTGTTAAAATCGATTTTATAAAATCGGTATCGAGAAAGTATCGTTGAGGCACCGGTATCAGTATCGAAAATTTTTTAACGATACCTAGCCCTAGTGAAATAGCAGAACTTGCAGCTCCACTTCATCAGTCAAGGGTCAAGAGCAAATGCTATGTGCACTCACAGACGAGGTCGATCACTGAACGCTGCATAGGAGTGCTTAAGCGCAGGTGTGTTTCTCATGTTTAGCTTAAATATGAAACATGCCAGCCCTTATTTATTTTAGCTACCTGGCATTGGTTATTAAAGCGTAATAATGGAGATTTTACCCCAGTAGGAGAAATATTATGAGGATAGCTACTGCATTTTTTCCTCCTGCAGATTCCACTGCCTGCATAGAGAAATCAAGATGGAGCCAGAGAGGACACGCACCGTTAAACACGCAACATTTGCATAGACAAGTGAGTCCTTCTTCCTGCAGAGGATTTGGGACCAGTGGAGGCGGAGGTCGAAAACATTCGGGAACAAGTCGCGTAAGAGGATGTGGCGGCTCGTCTCATCCAAAGCATTATAATTCGGCTGATCAGCCTGTAATAGATTGTAGGCCTAATATAACGTATAAAGACAGTAAATTGAAATGTATAAAAAGAAAGTGAAATGCTTTAGATAAATATGAACTTTATTTTATTTTCTATTTCATTTTTTCACATTTCAACATTTGACATTTTTGTATTGTCACAAAGCATAAGCAAAGTGAATAAACTCAAGCTGTACAAAATGATTTCTGGGTCATTCTGTGTCAAATCAAACAAATTTCAGAAACTTCAAAAATTTTTGATTTTGCTAATATTTTTTTTCTGAAGACAGACAAACATGTATAGTGATGAAAGCCAAAATATTAAATGTCATGGATGAATATTTACTGAGTAATCAACTTTTTTTGTAAAGGTGGTCAAAAAGGCAATTTTAACCTGAGATTCAGCACTAAAAGTAAAAAATGTAAAAATGACTTCAGAAAGATGGCAACAACATTACACAGAGATTGATAGGTCTGTTGGTGAAATCTGTTGACTTTAGCATTCAAACATGGGAAACACTTTTCAAGTTTTTTTCTCCAAAGTTTGCGTATCTGTAATTTAAGAAGTAATTTACAGAATTTTTTTTTTTTTTTATAAAGATTAATGTCTGAAGAACAAATAATGTAGAAACTAGAGAAGTATCTTGTCTCCTTCTGTCAAAACAACTGCATTGAACACACCTGTCTGAGAGCCATAAATATTCTTTTTCCAAAATTGGCGTGCCTATAACTCAAGAAGTATTAAAGATATTGCCATTTGATATTAGAGTCTAGTTCTTAATAAACATTTCTTTTGCAATCTTCATTTTCAAGGCCCTGTATCATTCAGTAGCAGAGATATGGGGACCTCAATGAGGCTACATGTCCAGATTGTTGAATATTATCCATTTTCAAAAATAAAAATAAAACTATGACAAATCCCTGAATCAAAAATGAATAATCATAATTAATAATCTTAATCACAATTAATTTCTTAGACAACTGTAAGCCAAATTTCATAATCGGCCACAACATGCTTTTTTTTTAAATGGTCTCATGTTAATTCTACAAAAAAAAAATAATTTTATAGGTAAAATAACCCTTAATTAGCACAAGAATTCCCAGTTTTATTTTTGTGAGTTTTAAAGGTGCCATAGAATGGAAAACTGTATTTACTTTGGCATAGTTGAATAATAAGAGTTCTGTACATGGAAATACTGTGAACCTCAAACACCATTGTTTCCTCCTTCTTTTGTCAATCTTGTGAGTGAAAAAGACCACTGAAAAAGAGGCGAATCCTAACACAACACCGACTGTGATGTTGCAGTCGGGATCATTCATGTTTACACCCCCAACACTGGCATAACGTATACCAACCCAGCCGGACCATTATTATTTATGACCCTTCCAAATAAGGTAATAACAGATCATTTCATTCTTGGGAGAAATCCTAGGGTTGTAAATACACACGTAAAATAATTTCTGGAGAATTTTTGCCCTTAGCTAAGCCACATACATTCAATGTAGATATCAGAGAACAATTTAAAATATTGTATCAGTGCATTCTTTGGCACCTTTAAGGCTTAAACTAAAAAAAAAAAAAAAGGTGCAAAAAGTGATTTTATGTCTGGGGAAACTCTTTCCACACTGATACCTAATACCGTTTCTTTCTTGAGTGAATTCTTATGTGGTAATTAAGGGTCACTTGACGTCTGAAACTCTTTCCACACTGATCACACGTAAACAGCTTCTCTCCGGTGTGAATGTCCATGTGAGTTTTAAGAGATCCTTTTCGTGAGAAGCTCTTCCCACACAGTTTGCAGGTATGGGGGTTTTCTCCAGTGTGACTACTCATGTGGGAATCAAGGGATTGTTTATGTCTAAATCTCTTTCCACACTGAGAGCATGTGTAAGGCTTCTCTCCAGTGTGAACTAGCATGTGAGTCTTGAAGCTTTCTTTATGAGCAAAACTTCTTCCACACTGCTGACACATGACACAATCCTCTCTTGAGTGAATCCTCATGTGGGAATTAAGGGTGTCTTTGTGTGTGAAACTCTTTCCACACTGTTGGCATGTGAAAGGCTTCTCTCCGGTGTGAATTATCATGTGGGATTGAAGGGCTTTTTTTTGTTTAAAACTCTGTCCACATTGAGGGCACGTGAAAGGCCTCTCTCCAGTGTGAATTCTCATGTGGCTTTTAAGGTTCCCTGTTTGATTGAAACTTTCCACACTGTTGGCATGTGAAAGGCTTCTCTCCAGTGTGGACTCTCATGTGGACTTTAAGGTTTCGATGATTACTGAAGCATTTTCCACATTGATGGCAGGTCTTAGATTTGGTCTTCTGGGCTCTTTTTCGTGAGGATGTCTTTTCAGTCTTTATGGATATTTTTCCAGTTATGAAATCATGATGTTCCTCATACTGATCCTTCTCCTCGATTTCATTCAGTTCTGGACTCTCCTCTTTCAGTGACATCAGGTCTACAGTTAAAAAGACAAATACTTGTTAAACCCACACTGTAAAATTTACACATTTTGGTGGTGATTTAGATTAAATGGCAGAGCATGAATACAGAACATATACTCTACACAGCAAAATCTCCCATGTTAAATGAATACTGATCAGTGATTATACAGTCCACACATCAACACAAACACCCCTGAAAGTGAGGGAATCCTAAATTATTGTTCTGTGTGTGTACAGAACATGTCTCAGAAAAAGAGAAAGATAATCCAACACGATGTTTAATAAATCCACAAATTAATCCAAACAGAGAGGTGAAGAGAGACAGCCAAAATGTAGCCACAATACCCGACAAACACAAGAAGAGAGATGTGTCCTTGATGCACATTTAAATATGTCATTTGCGTCCCGTTGTTCAGTTTAGTTCAATACACACTGCATACAATTTAGAATTATGCAAATGTGGTTGTCACTACCTGCATTTTTCAGGAGTTAATTTGGTTGCAGAATGTGGTTGTCTCCCAAAAACTACAGAACTCTGTGTACAGAACAGGTCCAGTACAGTGCAGTATGGAGTACCACAAGGCTCAGTACTTGGACCGTTGCTTTTCACCCTGTACATGCTACCATTGGGAGTTATCATTGTATCACTGTTAAGCTCATGATATTCAGCTCTATATTTATTTGTGGCCTGGAAAAAAAAAAACATCAAAAACATACAAATCCACAAAACTAATGAAATATATAGTTGATATAAAATTGGATGGACAGTAATAAATTCTAAGAAAAAAAATTAAATTTTAAGTTTTAATTATTGGACCACAGGGATGCAAACTCATCATGGGTGAAAAAGGTGACAAAGACATGTGGGGCACTGGAGACCAGAGTCCACGACAGGAGACCAACACATCTGGAGGAGCTTGAGAGATTTGCTAAGGAGGAATGGGCTGCGACGACTCAGGAGACATGCCTGAAACTTGTTGAGAACTACAACAAACAACTAAAGGCTGTTATCAACCAAAAGGGATTCACCATTGGCTATTAACATCAGAGGGCTAATAATTTTGGCCTGTAGACTTTTTATTCTTGGTTATAATTTTGTTTCTATTTGTATTGCAAAGATTCCAAGCTTCCTAAATAAACTATTATGTTTAGAAATGCTGTGTTGCAAAAAATCTTCTTTTTGTTAAACAGCACTTGGGAATTATTTAAAAAATAATGAATTTTTTTTATAGGGGGCTAATAATTTTGTCTTCAACTGTACATATTAAGCCGGGCATACACTGTGCCGTGACATTATGACATTCTTCAAAAATATCATTCATTTCTGTAGAGCTGGAGATTTTAATAAGGATCAGATGAATGAGTTCAGCTTTGAGAATGAAAACCAACCTGTTTGTGTCTCAGTATCTTCATGTCTGACTCTGAATGTTTCTTCAATCTTCAGGTCTTCACTCTCCTCTTTAATAAACACCATCTTTATAACAGTGTCACGTGGATCTCAGCTGCTCCGCCAGGATTGTTTCTCTGTTTTTAAGATGAAAATAATTAACAGAAAGAAAAAATCAATGCAAACTAAATCTCTGGGTGCGTCTCAACCAGCTCCCTAGTTCTGTAGGCAGCACACTGTTAAGGGAGTCAGTCAGACTGAGAGTTAATGGCCTTATTACATAATTGTTCGGGGAAAAATCAAAACTAGCAGTATAAATAACAATGCAATGCAATTGCAATTGTAACACTCGTTTACAACTTGATCAACATTTGCAGTTGGCCTAGGGTTGCCACCTTTAGTGAGGCAAAATAAGGGACACCCATTCACGACCCATCCCCCCCCCCCCAAAAAAAGGACAAAAATAATCAGTGAGGAACTCATAGCTCAACAATAAACCATAAGAAAACATGCTCAAGTATGTAAACTTGCAACAGAACACATTAACATTGATATTTTAAATTTGATTATTATTATTAGTCTTTTTTGATGGTTCTGCAGTTGTTACCTGGATGGGATGACTTTTTATTATTTATTTATTTTTATTTTTTAATTCATTTGCTTAAATTAGGACTACATTATTGTGTAATTATTTGTCCCATTTTTATCTAAATAATTTAGCATTTTTTAACTTTTTAAAATGCCAAATTGTATATGACAATGATTATTTATTATGTATATATTTATGATTAACATAAATTAATAATGATAAATAAGGTCTAACATTAATTATAATCTATTAATTCATCTGTCTAATCATGTCTAAAAATATAATAATGTCTACCAAGCTCTGATAATGTATGGAATGTTATATTAACAGACTATCCCAATTTTAATAAAACAATAGGCATATACCTTTAGAAACATATATGTGTCTGTCACTTTAAAGGTCATAATTTGCCCAGGTTGTTCTAAACCTGTAATTTTTTTTCTTCTTTTGTTGAACACAAAAGACGCCAAAATGTAATGCTATTATAATATCATTGCTGTTAGTATTATTTAAACAGTGCAACAAATTTTTATTCAACTTTGTGTTGGCCTTTGTAAAATACGGGACAAATCACGTCCCGTATTGATTTGATACGGGACGATTCCGTATTTTAAGGGACGGGTGGCAACCCTAAATTGGGCACATACATTACGCGCTGCATTTACACTGTTTTGAGCAGCAGATGCCGTCAGCGCGCGGAGCTTCGAGAGAGTCGAATCACTGAATCGTTTGAGAAACAATTGATTCAATAGACTCGAGAGTTTCGAAAAGCTCCGTTACTCCATCACTACTTGCAAGTGACCAGATTCTAGTTTGTACTAAAATGATTCACTATATAGGGAGCGAAATGAGACGCTTCTCTTCTGTTACCAATGTGCGGATGACATTTACAGAAATAATGTACATTAATGTTAGTTAAAGTATTACGTCAAATTCAATAATAATTAAGCAATTTTACATCTCATGTAAACAAAAAAAAAAAATTGCTCTAATGGCTTGTATCGATTTAAACACTTTGATTTAATACTTTAAAACAGACCTTTCTTTAGCTGAATCACAACAAATGCAGGAGCGCGGCGCATCCTTATGACGTCACACCCCAGGCCAAAATAAAAGTCCTGTTGACGCGCAGCTGTCTAAGAGTGAGTAGAAATGTGTATTAAGTTAGAATATTACATATTATCATACTTTAAATTGATGTTTACAAGAATTTATTATTTTGACTCAGTTTTCTTAATGTAAAAGCTAAAAATGCAAGGCTTTTATTAATAATTTTTATTAAAAAATAATTACATTTGATTTCAGTTGTAAGTGTATGGCTTAACATGACTGCAGTAATATTAGATACAGGTACACAGTACAGATTGGCATTAAATAATCACTTAATCATCTCGTTCACTTTAACACTGCTTCAGCGTTACTTTAACAAGCCACACTGGATACATAATATTAGATATGAACCCGCTGGCCACCATTAAAGTCCACTTTATGGAGAAAAATCCTAGAATGTTTTCCTCCAAAAAAGTTAATTTCGAAAGAAAGAAAGAAAGAAAGAAAGACATGGACATCTTGGCTGACATGGGGGTGAGTAAATTATCAGGAATTTTTTATTCTGGAAGTGAACTAGTGCTTTAAAATGTTTATACATAATTGAAGCAATCACCTTGTTAACCCAACAACCAGTGAAGCTGATGAGAATCAGCTGAATCAAATAAAATGAACCTTTAAAAGCACGACTATGAGCCACAAACTTCAGCTACAATCTACTGTGAGTAGTTATATGAATTTAAAATCAAGCTTAAAAAAGGTAACATTCATGATAAAATACTGACCTATTCTTATCAACATATGTGATTGGTTTGTTTTGTTTTCAAAACTGATGTGAGACCAGTGTGGTGCTAATTCAGCAAGAGACGGTACCAATAAAAAGTCCATACACCATACTAATCAAGCAATACAACTGTTTATTGTTGACACACAGCTGATATCAATAATAATGAATAATAATCATGGATAAATGCATAACATTTCAATGATAATCAAAAATAAACACAGATTAGAGAAGAATAATCATATGCCAGTGGATAATATGAAAATGATTATGAATAAATGGATAAAAGATAATAATTATAAATGAGCATACACTAAACTAAACCCCAAGCCAAATTACAGAACAATATACAACCTCAGGACTGTGCCATCATCTTCCCTCATCAGACGACTGGGGAGCCTGTTTCAGTCAAACAGTAGAAGACCAACACCTGTCCTGAGAAATGCCGGGCGACGTGCACTTATCCCACGGCTGAGCTTCCACTGTTTCTGAAAGAATCCCCTTTTTTTTATACTTCGAAATTAGGTGCGGGTCAAGAACAACCCTCCAAGTGAGAGAGATAGAAAGCTGGCCAGGCTTGCCCTCCATCCCAGTTGGGTGCACTTCCGTTTTAATTACAGAAAAAGATGAGTTATTATTGGGACACTTCTGAGGTTTCGCAATCTTGCACCTGACGCTACTCAACTGACAACAGTTTCCAACCTTATCTTGAAGGTGGACTCCCTCGTACTTTCCCAAGAGATAGTGATGTTGTTAATTAATTGCGACCTTTGAAGTCCCCCCCCCCCTTAACTTCCAGTCCCACACTGTTCATCCGTTGAGCGCATAAAAAAAAAAAAAAAAAACTTTACAGTGATCCATAATAAAATGAATTTTCAAAAGAAATAACCAGATGTTTGTTAAAAAGAAATACAGTAAAACAATGTAATTAAATACATGCTTTATCAATTTCTTGGATCACTTTTAAATCAGTGTTTCTCAACTGGTGGGTCGCGGAGTGTACGGCCAAGGAAATGACTATCAACAACAAAAAACGTAATTCTAAATGTTTTTTCTGATGCGAGACTTATTTTAAAAGACGTGCATGAAAGCTGTTGACTCTTCTGTCAGATAGTGGTGGGCAGAGCGAGGCTTCGTGAAACACTGAAGCAGTCGAAGCAAATGTGTCGAGGCTTCGAAACATTGACACCCGTCTCTACGGTGACA